>JBDJHY010273822.1:0-10307 GCA_039654485.1 Withania somnifera
ATAATCACAATAACCACAACCGAGTCATGGAAAATCAGATAAATAGTCGAGCGTCCACTACACTTTTATCAAGTTAGCAAGAATTATCAAGTAAAATCCAAAATCAAGTAAATATAACCCTAAACACATATCAAGCAGTTTATTACAACAATAAGTCTCTTCACCCAAATCAATAACAACATTAATAGTTCATAGAAACCACCCAATAGGTCACAACAAGCCATATCCTCATTCTCAAAGGATCAATAAAATGAAAATACATATTATTCTTTCATTTATGCATATTTCATTATTATTTTTTATCATCATCTCTTTGTATAATATTTTTATTTTTCGTTTCATCAATTAGTATGTATACACATGTTGTCGTACCCAATTATATATATATATATACAATATCCGATCCACAATAATAACAAGGATTATTATCTTTAATATTTGAGTTAATCTTCTTTTAAGTTATTACAAGTGTGTTATTTACTTCAAAACCGCCGATTACAAATCATTCAATAAGGACATCCTAGAAACTAATATGATTCCTAACTACCATTCAAACCTCTTTATCTTATCATTATTAAGATCACTATTATCATTCCATAAAAAAAGAATGACCAAAGGTTCCTCTTATTATATTTGTTCATAATTTATACCCTTACAACTATTCTTTGTTATCTATCCTCTAGACCGTTCAACCACGTTCAACCTATGATTTTATTCCTTTTTACTATCCCTTTCTTCATACATAAACCACTAATGTCTAGTCATGCTTTTCCTATAACTATTGAGTTCAACCCAATACCTAAAATCACACCATAATAAGAAATAACATAGTTCTCGCACATACAACTTAATATTTATGTTGTTCATGTTATAGCATTATTTTCTTTTGATTCCATGATTGTGTGACTTATTCAGAATCACACAGATTCAGATCATCTTTACTATGTAACTCCCCGAGACTATCCCCTGGATGCCACATGTCTCTAAGGATCCAAAAGTGAGCCCCGAGTAATCCCTTCACATGTAAACCTATTCATTAACATAGATATACAGTAGAAGCTTAACTAAAAGAGACATAAAAAGGAAACTCATATGTCGTAATGGTAGCCTAAAAAAATTATGAGTTGGCCATAATGTGCAAAATGTGAAACATAACTAGTAGTGTATGACTCTATGTACAAAATCATCTAAGAAAATTAGGAGAACCTCTGAGAAGCCCTCAGAAGGTCCTCAACATATAAAAAGAAAAGACTAGCATAGAAAAATAATAACTCTAGTCCCCAGCTAATGATGACTCATCAAGTTTCCCGATAAATGTCTTTTCTTCTGACCTTACTGCTAAGTGAGAAAACTTATATCTGCATAATGATATCATGCAGCTAAAATAGGTTAGTGCATCAAATAGATTGGTACTAAAGTCTATGCATAAAATAGGATAAATAATACAATGCTCAATGAAAATCATTGCAATGATCCACAAAGCTTAGTAAGTTGAAAGGCACAAACCTTATCTCTTATGCTGAAATCATAAGTACAAATTATGTCAGCTTACGTCAATGCATTTTGTTTAGTCTAAAAATTTAGTCATGAGGTTGGGAGTTTCTTCTAACTGACAAAAACTACACTATGAGCTACATAGAGTCTAGTGTCATAAACTCACACTAAAAAAGGTCCAATATATTATAACCCACGTTGGCAAAAGGTCGTCCTAACTTGCCACATCTAGGACTAAACTTGTGATTCTAAGCCAAGGATCCTTAACTAGAGTAATCATAAAAATTTGAGCGGGCAACCCAGTCAGACTAACTTCACCTCGCTAATGGGTTTAGTTACTTCTATTAGTGCTAAAGAATCCTCCCAAAATATGTGTGGTCATATTCTTAAAATATTTTAAAAAAGACATATCTAGATGTCCGTAACTTTAATCATAAATGATCCGGAGCCCCATAATTCTTTTCTTCTTTCTCATGAAAATTGTTTGCAAAGTTTACTCTGATCATAAATCATGTATAAATCCAGTTATGAAGAATTCAACATCTACTCTTGGATTCCACTGAAATAAGGTCATAATACTAGTGGAAATCTAGATAATTTAAATTGACATATTGATTTAGTATATGTGAGTCATAGTAGAAATCATGTGAATAATCATAAAACAATTAAAACTTGCAAAATTAACTCATGAAAACAATATAAATCAGTTTCATGAAATTTCTGTATAAGCGCTAGATTGAATAGATCATAGTTCATAAAAAATCTGAGGATTTTGGGTATGAGAATAAAAGGAATTCTCATTAAATACCGCAGTACCTAATTGGGACCATATCCCTTGGAGAAAATCTAGAGGAAACTTGAAGGATTTGAAACATGAAACCCAAGTTGAATTTCCCTTGAACATACTTATCTACATTCTTTTCCTTTTTATTCTTGTCTGATGGTGTTTAAGTGAGCAAGAATAATTTAATTAAGGGGTTTGGGTGTTATACTAGGGGAAAATAGGCTAAAAATGATATAGGATTGGGGTTTAAAAAGGATTAAATGTCCAAATAACCCTGGAAATAATGGGCTAAAAAAATACTGGGGGCCTTCTATAGATCACTCCACAGATTGTGATTCGGTTCCATGGTCAGTGGAACGATAAGTGGAACCATTCCCTTATTACAGGCTCACTAGGGCTGTTTCATGGGCCCATTCACAGTCCGTGAAATCCCTTGACTGGGGATGAGTTTTCACAGGACCTTCCAGGGTCTATATTTAAAGATGACTGTAGTACAGTCCGCAAATGGGTGGAAGTGAATATCCCTTAACTAGGAAGGAACCACGGGAGGTTCCATAGTCCATGGAACTAGTCTACGATCTATGGACCCATATGTGGGAGTCGACTGGTCCCATATTTTAATGAAATCTTTCCAACTTCTTTTGTTTAGCATTAGGAATGTATTAGGGTGGTTTTCAAAATGTTAAACTATCTCTCCCTTAAGATCATTCGTCCTCGAATGATGAATTTAGTTATGCTTAATGCTGAATGGCCAGGTTGTATAGGAATTTTCATAAAACATGAGAATTTAGCTGAAGCTAAGCATGCACTGGAGTTATTGGATGAATCTAAACATGGTTTAATTTAAGTTGACATGAAAACATGAATTGAAAGTAATGGCACTAGTTCATGGCATGAAATTGGAAGGAAAAACTGAAATTTTCAAAGTTGGTTACCTTATGCTTATCCGGAGCTAGAAGGAAAAGATGAAGGTATTTATTCATCATATCAACCTCTTTCTCCTATGTAGCACCCTCAACTGCTTACTTGCTCGCAAAACATTAACTGTAGCCATTTCTTTGTTCCAAAATTTGCGAACCTTTCTGTCTAGAATCTGAACTAGCATTTCCTTATATGTGAGATTATCCTTAATTGCTATACTCTCAAAGGAAAAACCAATGAAAGGTCACTTAAGAATTTCCTTAGAAGGGACACATGGACCACCAGATGGACTATTACAAACTCAGTTGGTAGGTCCAACTCATAGGCCACATGGCCTAGTCTTCTCACAACCTGGTATGGGCCAACAAAATAGGAATTAAGCTTTCATTTCTTCTCAAATTACATCATACCCTTCATGGGTGACACTTTCAAAAAGATCCAATTATCTATCTTAAACTCTAGTTCTCTCCTTCTAACATTAACATCTGAATTTTTCTTGATCTGAAATATTTTCAACCTATGCCGAATCAGTTGAACTTTTGAGTAGCCTGAAATAAAGAGTCTGGACCAATCAAAGGTACATCACCAACCTCAAACCAACAAATGGGAGATCTACACCTTCTCCTATATAATGCCTCAAAGGGATCCATCTTGGTGTTGGAGTGATATGATAACTATTATTATATGCAAATTAAACAAAAGACAGGTGTTCATACCAACTAACCTTCAAATCAAGTGCGCATCTCTCAACATATCCTCCAAAGTCTGGATGGTCTACGCAGCCTGGTCATCCATCTGCAGATGGAAAGCAATGCTGAGATGAACTTTTGAACCTAACATTTCTAGAATGACTTCCAAAAATGCAGACTAAACTAAGTGCCCTTATCTAAAATAATGGACAAGGGCGCACCATACATATGAACAATCTCCTAAAGGTATAGTCTACCATTCACCTCTTTTGTCATCTTAGTGTGAACAAGTAGAAAATAAGTTGTCTTGGTTAATCCATCCACAATTACCCAAATAAAATCTTTCTTTTTCTTTGTACGCGATAACCCAGTAAAAAAATTAATGTTGATAACCTCCCACTTCTAGGTAGGAATCTTAAATCTCTCGATCTCACATGCGGGATTCTGATGCTCAGCCTTCACCTGGCAATTCGAATACTTAGCCACATACTGCTCTATGACCCTTTTCATTCCTTACCATAAAAAAACTTCCCTTAAGTTCCTATATATCTTAATAGAACCAGGATGAATGGAATCCTAAAACTGCGAGCTTCTGATAAAATTATTTACATTAATTCATCTACATTTGGAACACATAATCTACCCCCAGATCTTAAAACTCCATCTCCCACTTTGAAAAAAAACCTGCCTCTTACGACTACCAATCCTACTCTTCAGCTTAAGAAAAAATGGATCTCTATCCTGCTTTTCCTTCACCTCCACTACTAAAGAAGACTCAGACGCATTCAAAACCAAAATTCCACCATCATCATCTTCATCCATTATCACACCCAAGTGTGAAAGTTGGTATACATCTTTCTTTCTCCCTTCAACATGAGATGCGCTACCTATATAAACTCTATTGAGGGCATCATTGATGGCATTTTCCTTATAAGAGTGGTAAGGTACACTCATATCATAATCTTTAAGTAACTCTAACCATCTCTTTTAATGAAGATTTAGGTACTTCTGGTCAACAAATATTGTAGGATCTTGTGGTCAATGAAAACCTCTACATGAACACCATACAAGTAGTGTCTCCATAACATAATACCAAAGACTATGACTGCTAACTTGAGGTCATACGTCGAGTAGTTCTTCTCATGGACCTTTAGCTGCCTAGAATCATAAACTATGATGTTCTATTACGCACAGGGATGCAACAAAGACTAACTCGAGAAGCATCAAAATAGACCACAAGACCCCTATTACCCTATGACAGGGTCAACACTGGGACCAAAGTCAACTTATCTTTCAAGTTCAGTAAAATTTTCTAACAAAATTCATACCATTCATGTAATACCTTAAATCTTGTTCTTTGGATATAATATCTTAAACTAAGTGTGGTATGAGGTATTGAATAAATTTGACGTCATAAATAACTTCTATGGCACAGTTGAGTTCAAAGATCTATTAAAAACCTTAGTTTTGATGTTACTTCATGCTTGGGTAAACTTTAAACCATCATACCTTTTGATATATAATGAGTTATAGGACCCAAGATCTATTTATGGAACGATCTTTGATTTGAGTTTCCAACTCAACAAGCCATGTGTCATTTGGAGTTTAGAGTAAACCGTTATGGCTATTTTACCAAAGACTGTGTAGTTGTGAAATGTTCCCAGGTGCAGAATATGAATCCTGGTTTTCCATATTAAGACTCATGGTATACCACAATATGAATCATGCTAGGAGTCATACTACATGACCAAAAGATCCATATTTTTCTTCCAAGTCACAACAAAACAAAACCATGACCCAAACTATGCATATCACGACTTGTATTGTCAAATCGTGATCTTTAGGCCGAAAAACCAAATCTTCTATCCCTCTTGTATGAAAGACACCACAAGCTATGGAGTTAAGGACTAAGAATTACATTCCTCTCTAGTAGTGTGGCATACCCTTTTCTATGACTTCAGAACTCAATGAAGTGCAGCTTCACGAGCCGTGAAGTAGTTCCGGAAATTTTCCTAGTTCGCTCAATGAAAGTTATTTTGAGTATTTCATTTGACTTTTTGGTCTAAAACCATGTTTTTTATCTTCTAAATATAAAAATATAAAATACCTAAATACTTAGTTCATTAATCTTTTAGCTAAATCATATCAAGCTAGGGTTTTTCTTCCAACTTCTCCAAAGAGGCAAGAACTAGGTTTTTTTTAAAGAGGCTCCATTGTAGCAGCTTGACAATTGATTTTTCACCATAAAAATTCATATAATCAGATACATAGACTTTCAACAAGGACTCATTTCATTATTTTCTCCAAAAACCCTTTTTTACATAGGGTTTTAATGATGTAGAAGCATGATAAGGTTCTTGTTTAATTCTATAAACTATGATTCCTTGAAGTAATGATTTTATTGATTTTTTTAGTTCCAATTATGAAGATTTCGTGATGATTATTTAATTGTGAAAGTACTCATGAGTTAGAATATTTTTATAATTGAACTTAAAGAAAGAAAAAAGTTTTGAGTTAGGAATTGCTAATTGTTTTTCAAGTTTATTCTTAAAACTTGGTATGAGAGTTGAAGTGTCATAATTACTTGACTTTTCACCCGATTTTGATTATAAACGTAAAACATTTCTAAATTGACTAATTGAAGTAAATTAAGAGTTTTGATGATGCTCTTAGATTTATTTACAAGTTGAGAGTAAAATTGACTATAAAGTGTCAAATTGAGATTTTGATGAAGAGTGTTAAGCAAGCATGATTTTAAATGACGATTAGGGCTAGTTGGTTCCATTAAGGGTGTTCTACTAGTCTAGAGTGTTGAGGCGTAGTTAGAAATATAGTTCCATTGAGGGTGTTCCATTAAGTTAAGAGTGTTGATATAATTTAATGGAAGAAGTATTAGCACCGAGAGTGGGAATTGAGGTTCCCAAAACCCATAACCTACATAGCCAACATAGAATATTATTTTGGTATCTCTTAGTTGTACCTAGAGTGCCTAGTTACATCCACTAGAAAGAGTGTCATCCTGTGGTGGGGGTATGAGGCCCCTACACACAAGGTAATATATTAACTTCATCTCTTTATGCCTTAATGTATATCAATTATAGAAACTCCTAAAAAGAGAAGTAAAAGTGACAGTTTTGAAAGAAGAAAAGTGGAAGCTTGTTTTTAGCTAAATCTTTATATTTTATTAAAACTTAAGAGTTAAGCTATTTTAGTTGAGTTTACTTGAGATATGAGCTTTTTAACTATTTTCATTATAAATTGCTTAGTTGAGTTAGAGCTGAAGTTGATATTTACTGTTCATGCATTGCATATTAGTTATCATTATAGTGTATAGCCTATTTATGCTTGATAACATACTCAATACATGCTTTATGTGTTGATTCTACTCTTACTGCATGCGTTAAACCCCATGCAAATATTGCCAACTATTCGGATTTTCAAGGTTGACATTATACCTAGAAGATAGAAGATTTGTGAGTCCTCACTTGATTCTAGGGCAATATGTGGAGTTATTTTATTTTATTTATTTAAATCTTGGACTTTATATTTATTATTTATTATTTTATTTATTAGAGACTAACTAATAAACTCTTGTTCTAGCAGTCCATTATTTAGCTAGTAGAGGCTTTCAGACTGAGATGTATGGTTTGAGTACTATTTATTGACTATTATGAGGTTCCCAGTACACTTTTGATATTATTGTTATTGCTTCCGTTGAGTGATGTGTGTAGAGCTATGCATAATCTAAGTGGTTCTTCCGAGGATGCTAGGGCAACTTAGTGCTAAGGATGGCGGTCATGCCCAGGGGGTGAGCTTTGGGGCGTGACAATTCAAACATAACTTTCTTTGGGGTCAAAATGGTAAAAGGGGCTGCAAAGGTAGAAAAACCAGGAACAAATCTTTGATAGTATCTAATTAACCCCAAGAAAATTCTAAATTCAGTCAGAAAGGTACAACATCAATAAGTGGCAGAGGAATTGGTCAATACAAAGGACATGACTATGAACTCATTAGCCACCATAATGAATTTGAAAGGGAGTCTTCGGGATATCATATTCCCTAACCTTGAGTTGATGGTAACCAAGCTTGAGATCTATGCTTGAAAATAAGTTGGCACCCTAAATCTGGTCAAAGAGACTATAAATTCTAGGGATGGATATTTGTTCGAGTGACTTTATTTAGTTGTCGGTAATCTATACACATACAGATAAAACTATCTTTATTTCTCATGAATAAGATAGGGGCTCCGCAAGGTGAAGCACTGTTCGTAATAAACCCATTGTCAAACAGGTCAGCTAGTCATTCTTGTTGGAGTATTTTAGAGTACGCAACTATACTAGAAGGGGGAGGGGGGTTGAATAGTGTGTTGGAATTTTGAAACTTTTTGTGGAATATGTGAGGCTATGAAGAAAGCTATAAATAATTGAACACAAGGATTTATAGTGGTTCGGCCTTGCCTACCTCCACTACCTAAGTTCAAAAACTTAGGCTTTTTCACTACTTCAATTCACTTTTTAGTATAGTGAGAACTCTTACACATTTCTTGATTTTTGTCTCAAGAACGGAGTTGCACCCAACCCCCACAATCACTTTTCTAGCTAAGTGAGAACTTCTAATTCACTAACCAAAGACAATGATAAGAATAATGATACAAAGATTTAAGATAAAAGAATAAGCATATGAACTTTATACTCTTTCTTTTGGTGAAGAACACTTGATTTTGAGATTGGAATGAAGTATGATGTTGTAGTGTATGTCTCTTAGTGTTCCATCATCAGTCCAAGCATCCTTGAGGTGTATTTGTAGATGCCAAGATCAATATAGCCGTTGGTGAAGCAATACTAGCCGTTATGGCTTATTTAATGAAGTGAGATCTGCTTCTGACAACTAGATTAGTCGACTGCTTTTCAAGATTAGTCGACTAAAATATGTTCCACCCATATTAGTCTACTAGTTTCATATATTAGTTGACTAGTTTCCTTTCCAGTAGCTAAACTTGATATGCACTCTTTTTGGTTGACTTATTTGGCATTTTGGTCGACTAGTTCATTTTACAGTATCCTACTGGAATCCAGATTGGTCGACTAATTCCTCAAATTAGTTGACTTGTTTGAACCAAAATTAGTCGACTACTTTCTCAAATTATTCGACTACTTTTCTTCTGTTCCTTTGCAATTTCTGCACTTTGGTTACTCGGAATGCCACAAAGTGAGTCGATTTAGCTCCGGATTGTTCCTTTGACATATGAACATATCCAAGAACATATTCTTTGATTTGTAGGAGTTCCATTAACATCAAATCTTGACTTAATGGTTTGGTCATCAATCAACAAATGAAGGGGCGATTCTCGTGAACCAACCTTGGTCCAACAACCCGTGGTTCTGAAAATTCAACTGCAAGTATTACTGGAAAAGTGTCATGATCCCGCAGAAAGGCATATGTCAAGTGGTTGGGCAAAACCTTTAACTCCAAGTCATGAGCCTTTTCAATAGATGGGGGAACAGCTGGCCCTAATGACCTCTCAAGTGCTTCATACCCTTTTCCCATCAGTAAACACACTAGTGAGGTTCAACTCTTGAATTATATCTATGGCTTCACATCTTCATTGCTTTGACCCATGATTGCTCTCATAAGAGGATCATCACTATTGGAATGGACAACTCCTGTTCTGTTTCATATATCGTAACTGCCAATAATTCATCATATAATACAGGCAGTTTGAGGGCTTTGTACATGTCAAACTCTTCAACTTTGTCATGGGTTCTCATAGTCAATCGCCCGGCAGAAAATTCAATTAATGCTCACCCTATGGAAAAAAAATAGATGCCCCAAAATAAATAGGACTTCCGGATCAGGTTTAAATTCTAACACAACAAAATCAATAGGGAAACTCAATGACCCAACTTGCACCAACTTGCACCAACACATCTTCCACTATGGCAAGTGGTCATACTAAAGATCTGTCTGCCAAATGAAGAATGACAGTGGTGAGATTTGGATTTTCCAATCACATCTTCTTGAAATAACACATCGGCATGAGATTGATACTTCCACCAAAGTTACATTACCCCCGGACAGTCAAATTCTGACCAATAGTCATTTGGATGGTGAAACTGCCCGGATCTTTCTACTTTGTCGGCAACGTATTTTGGATGTGCAATGTGCACTCTTGAGTAAGATCCACGGTAGCATACTCAATAAGACGATCTTTGTTTACCACTATGTCTTTCACATACTTGGCATATTTTAGGATTCCTTGCAATATATCAATTAGGGGCAAGTTAATATGGACTTTTCCCAAAAGCACCTTGAACTTTTGGAATCCTTCTTCCTCCTTTTTCTTCTTTAACCTCTGAGGAAATGGTGGTGGAGGCCTTGTTTTAGGGATTTCAATGCTAGTTATGGGCCCTTATCGCTGT
>JBDJHY010273833.1:0-10307 GCA_039654485.1 Withania somnifera
GATTTTGTGGTTTGTTAAGTTTTGATATATATAAGATCTGATATTTACTCTGGTTATCCTTTAGTTTGGTGTCCCGAAACAAAATGATTTCCAATTTTTCTTGTGATCACTTGCAAGTAACCAGGATCATTTGTCTTTCCTGGATTTGAAAGTCATTGTGGTCAAATCATTTCACTAGCATTCTCTAGGGTCCAATAGCTATAACACACAATCAATGATGCTCCAAGAAAGATTCAAGACGGTATTGTGCAATTGCTAGAAGAAAGATGGTAAAAGACTTTGTGAAGCATGATGGAGAAAGATGTAAAGGAGAGAAATTTAGGGGATCAGGACTGCACAACACTCTGGAACCACTTTTGCCTTATACTCACCTAAAATTATGATGATTCTCTATCTTTTCCGAAGGATCAACTTGCAAGTTGTAATAATCTGATCTATAGATTGTGGTGTATTGTTTGTTCAACATTTCTCTTCAAAGTTGTTGTATATGTAGGAGATGGACCTTGTCCAAATGAAACAAAGGGGTAAAGAAAGATCGAGGCGAGCATTTGTCACGTCTGGTTCCAGTTTCCTCTTTGTCATACGCATTGGAGGGTGGGTTGCTGGTTTTACATCGTACTTTTACTTTTTCGCCAGGGTAACTTACTTTTTGGTCCTAATAATTGTGATTCACTTCAGGAAATCTGATATGCATCCAAGGACACGAAAGCTTTTGTACTCTTTGAGGCTGCGGAAAATCTTCAGTGGCGTCTTTGTGAAGGCAAATGCAAGAACATTGGATATTCTGCAAAAGGTGGAGCCTTATGTCACATATGGGTAGGTTTAAGTAACCTTTTCTGCTATTTTTCTGCATGACATTTGATGAACTCATTTTACTGGATATCCTCACAGTACTCAACCTCCTCAAATCAGTAAGTATAGGCATTATGCTTGCTGGAAAGCTGGTGATCTCACCTTTTTGCCTTACTGGTTTCTTGGTTTTCGTTGACTACTTGTCTCTGACCCTTGTTGTGTCTAGTCCTTGATTCATGTGACAAGGTGCTTTACTTTCTCGATCTTGGCTATATCAGTCTTGTCAAAATTAATGTGTGGTTAAACATCTAGTATAACTACAATATGAAGGTGCTTTGGTGGGTGTGTTAGAATAACCAATGCTTACAGCTGCAGGCAGTCTGATGACCTGTGGCAGTAAATAAATTTGGACAAGTTCCCCGCTTAACATTTCTGTATCATTTTCTTTTCATAAAAAAAAGTCTTGTGTAACTAAAGAAGGCTGTAACCAAAGAGCGACACCTAACTTCTGAATGGCCATACTATGCTATTTCCACCTTGTGGGTTGGATCTGGAACTCAATAGTGCATACCTCTAGCTATAGGGGTACTGTCTTTTGTTTCTTCTTTTAGTTGCATGCTTCGTCATTTTTAACCGAATTGATACTAAAAATCATTAATTAATTGAATCAGGACAATAAAGCATGCCACTGCATTTAGTGACTCATGGGTTTTCTCCGTTAAAAAAAATAATTGCTAACGTTATGAAGGAAAAGTTGTTTGGCTAAGTCACAAATGAAATTTCCTACACAGGAGAAATTTTTAATATGATTCGCAGCAGCAGGTTAATTACAAGTTTCAGTTGTAAATGCATGACACTGCTTTTTTTAAACCTTAAAGCTCTCTTTAACATGATATGTGTTTCTTCCGTTAATTTCGGTGCTTACGTGGCATGTTAGTATCAAGTGTCTTTCATGCAAAATCTCTCGTAAACACCTCAATATGGAAGCATATGTAAATGTCTAAGAATAAGCAGTATCTACATGTCAGCATTCGCCAATCAAGCATAAAAAAGTTAGCAGTATCTACGTGTTACCACCTCATTCTATTGATTGGAGCTGACTTTCTTGTCCCAGCAATTTAATTATGCATTCATATCAGAGCTGCCAAAGGGACCTTATTTTGAAAAGTTTAATTGGTCACGTATTATCTCATACTTATTTTTTTCAATTGAAGAGAGCAATTTTCCTTGTGCCAAAATCTGTATTTGCTTGGTCTTTGATAGTTAAATTGTTGTTTGTCATGAAAAAGGAAAATGAGAACCTTAATCAATTTCAGCTATCCCTGAATATTCATCCATCTATGGTCCCACTAGTTTGAAGACAAACACACGTAAAGAAGAAAGTTTTAACATCATATGACACGAGGAGCTTAATAATAAGCTTATATTACACTAGGATCACATAGGTCTGATTTTACAGCTTAACAGCTAATGGTCACTGTCCTTACTTAGAGACATGCCTGATCTTGCTAGAACATTAAAATTGCAGTTATTCATTCCTTAAGCAGGAGTTGTCAGGTTTTTTAAACATGTGAGGTCTCCGAATATCTTTTGTCCTTGTCCAAAAAAAAAAAAAAGTTGTGTGAGTTCCTGTGCTGTCATTAGCTATGGGCTGTGGAATATTTCTAATAGTTCTGTTCATGCTTTTGAAGATATCCAAATCTCAAGAGCATCAAGGATCTGATTTACAAAAAAGGTTCTGGAAAAATTGACAAGCAGAGAGTGCCTTTAACCAGCAATGAAGTTGTCGAACAGGTACCATGAATTTAATTCCTTTCTTTTCCCGTTCACAAGTGCTGAAGGCACATCTTTCTCTATCATCTTACTATATATTGTGGGAGTTCCTGTGTAGTAACTATTTACTGTTTGTGCAGGCATTGGGTCAATATGGTATTTTATGCTTAGAAGACATAGTGACTCAGATAGCAAATGTTGGTCCACATTTCAAAGAGGTCACCAGTTTTCTGTGTCCCTTTGTTCTCACCAAGCCAGAAAAAGCATTGTGGGGTAAGAAAAAACGATTCTTGGACGGAGGTGATTCAGGCAATCGTGAAGATCACATCAATGAGCTGGTCAGCAAGATGAATTAGCATATTCAAGCTTGTCTATTTGTTGGGTGTATCATTGTTTGTGATAGTGTCGTATGGGTATGTAGCACTTGAGAAACTTTCTCGTTTGTAGTTATGATTGCCTAAAACGATATTCATTTTTTTTACTCCCGTCCATTGATCTCAATAACCTTTTCCTGGGTTGTTTTTTATTTGTGCCTTTGAAGCCAAATCCATTTCACTGTAGTCTGACCTTTTTATGTAGACCAATACTTTCTGTATCAGTGATCATTAGATTCTATGCAACCGTTAAATCGAGATGAGAACAAATTGGAGTGAGCCAATGGTGCTCAGGTCCATTTTAGTGCGCAAATAAACCGATCCTAAGTTGATAAACTAAGCTAATAAAGAAAAACACAGTTCTTATAGTAACAAAGAGGAATTAAGACGTTTCATGTTGAATGATGAATATCAAGGATGCTGCACTCTTTCATATTGTTGAAGAAACTAGTAACTTTGCTGAATCAAACCCGTTATCCTTCTGAGCAGTTGCTTTGAAATTCCCTCAAAGGCATCTTTTCGTTTTTCAATCCCTAAACAATTGCTATTGCTAAAAAAACAAAAAAAGGAATGGAGCAAGGGGATGACTGGATAGCCCGTGATAAGCTTTACCACGTCCTTTTCTGTTTCTTTATTGCTGTCATTTCCTTTTTTCTCGCGGAAAGAGCTCGACACCCTTTCATTCGCCGCAGGAGCATCTGGGTAGGATCCATAATCTCACTCGCTGCCGGCGCCGGTAAGGAGGTCGCCGACGAATTCGGGTTCTTCAGGTCAGCCGGTGCATCTACCAAGGACGCTGTTGCCGACGTCTGTGGTACTCTTCTCGCTGCGCTCGCCTTTTCTCTATATAAATCATCCTTCATTCACAGGAGGCCTGATCAATCCGTTCAAGCTAAAGCACTCCAGATGGTTTAAATGGATCATACGATTCGGTATGTTTAATCGCTATCGGAATTGTGTTTGACCATAAATCCAAATTTGTTTGGAGCAATTTAGAGTTTAAAAAAAAATTAGAAACAGCTTTTTCATGTTTTTTAAATCTGTGACAGTTCAGAATTCAGTTCGGATTTGAATTCCGGAATTTTATGGAAACATACTTTTTAGAGAACTTCAAAAGCAAAAACATTTTCATGGCCAAACGTAGTAGACCTGCCTTGTAGGCATTATGTGAACTGTTTTTGTTTTCCTCTGTAAGGCTCTTCGGTCTTGGGACAGCTCTTATACAAACTTACTTTGCATTTAAATTACTCACAATTGGATACCCTTTCACTGCAAATCTCCTGTCTTCCATTATTGATTTTTCCTTAAAGTTTGAGATCATATTTTTATCTAATTATCATTTCTATCCTTCACATAAATTATATGCATATCACCCTTGGCAGAATAGTTGTTATTGCAGTTATTAGGACTAGTGGTGAATCAATGCCAAGATATTCACAAAGAGGGTTCGAAAAATAAAAATGTAGCGTTTGAAATTTGAACGTGGAACCTCAAGCAAAATTTTCAAGCCCCTCAACCACTAAGCCAACCTCTAATTTTATGTTAAGGAGGTATAAGGATAGTGTAATTTTTGTTGGGAGGGACTCCTCTGATTAGGACTTTGGATGTTGTTTCTGCTTGCTTTGTTGTGCTAAGTTAAATAGCCAAATCTACCAACCAAAGCGGATTTTCGCCTTCTTTTTTTCTGCCTATTTTATAGTACCTATTTCAGAAGGTAGCTGAATTTGCTTTTCACTTAGATGTAGCATTAAGTGACATAGCCATAAAGTTGTCCTTTTTAGGATGACCAAGATAATTATCATTGAAATTGAAAGGTGTTGAATATGTGAAGATCGTAGTGGAGTAAAATGGAGCAAATTTATTTGTCAGACTCAAACTTTTGATCTGTTTTCCCTTTTGCTGCATATCACTTTCAGAGATCTCTGAGGTAAATGATCAATACTGAAACATGTTTAGAAAAAGAAAAAAAAAACTATTTTTTATGAAGATTTTAACAGTTAATTCAGGAGCGTAAAGAGTTAACAATTTCATGCCAAGGTTGAACTCAATACAGAGAGTTATATTCCAATTATGCATCGCACTAATTGCAGTAACGGAAACTTCTAATACTATGAAAATAAGCTGGATTCCGCTGTGCCAATTTGGCAGTACTGATGTAATGAACAAGACCTCTTTTGATTCTCATGGATGAACAATACTTGTGTATTTTGTATCTGTTTCAGTGCAATTTGGCAGTCTTCCTAGTTCATACAATGGCTGGAATTTTCTTGAAGAAACGGTGTTGGAGAGCATAAAATAAGAGCCAAGTCTCTGAGACTCTTAGTTGCACTTCATACCCCTCCCAGATTTCAGAGAGACGAAAAAGGAAAGAATTTCCACTTGATGTGGCATTAGTTAACTGAAACACGTTATACAGATGTCTCTTTTACAATCAATAAAAACTCACCAATTCTACACATTGCATAAGTTTGGCGATAGTAGCTCACCCATGGTCATTCCTTCCTTTTCACTTTCTGTCATTATATCTTGCTCAAAATCTGAACATTTGGAGAAATCGGAATGATTTTGTTTTATTCAACCCACCCTTGCCTTCCGGTTGTTTTTACATTCATAAAACTGCACACCATCTACAAAAATAGGTGATTATCACGATTTGATGGTGCTACTGGTGAATTACCTTCTGAAACTATGTTCCAATGAAGGCTTTGGATGATTGTTGCCGTCTTCATCAGGCAGCTTGACAGCAGAGTAAAGGCTTGTCCCAACGAGAGCACCAAGAATTGGTGCAGTCAGGTAGATCCAGATGGCTCTATAGTTTCTTGCTGCTACAGCTGGTCCGAGGGTTCTCACGGGATTCATTGAAGCCCCAGTTGTCTCCCTAAATCACGAGAAATATAAACTATGAGAAAGACTGTAAAATAGGCTATTGCTTTTTTTTTTTTTCACTAAGCTACTAATTGATTTATATAAAAGCTGTCATTATTTCTTTATTGACCTTAAATTCATTATGTGTTGTAGAATGTCTAAATTATATTGCAATAATTGTGGAAAAGGTATTTTGGGAATTGTTAAGTTATAAAAATAATTGTGCTTGAGAAACTTGTCTAAGTTATATTATTAGAAAATGGTATAAAGTGAAGATGTTAAAAACAAAAGAAGACCAGTCTCACATAAATGGAAAAAAGAGGTAGTAGTATTTTGTTCAAGCAAGGTGTTTACTTTGTCTTTATGCCTAAAGGTAATTCTAAAGCTCCCATTTAGCTGGACAAACGGGAATTTTAGCTAGTTAATACCTATCTTCATTTCAGGTGAACATTTTCCATTAGCATGAAAAACACTAAAATAAAACAAATAGCTACTCATTCCTAATGGAAGATCTTCTCTTTGCAACCAAATAGCGTGGTGGGATGCATGTACACCGAATGGATTTGGATTAGTTCGACCACTTCATGATTTGGTTTAGTTCGATTGCTTCATTATTATGATTTATAGGGAGTTGTGGCTCAGGAGACTTATGGTTTAGCCGAAGGATTGTTTTTACTTGTTAGATGATATGTTACTGAGCTGTTAAAAAGTCGATATTGATATTTAAAGTGATCCAGAGTACTTGAGTATCTTGATCTGTCGAATTATTAAAGGGCCAATAAAAGCAATGAACACCCCCAGATGCAAATATGAACAGCACATCACTACAGCTTAAACAGTTGCAGATAATTACCCGGCTATTAGTATGTTGAGCATGACGGTGGCTCCTACTGCAATTCCCGCAAGCTCTCCCACCTATGATTTCCCAAGAAAAGCAACTTTGGCTTAAATATCGAATGTGAGTGAACTTCAGATTGAATAAATAAAAGTACTATTCATAATAGAGCTATTAAAGGACCTATTTTGAATACTTTAATTGGTCAATGTTACTTATCAGAAACAATCTCTCTTGAGGACAAAGGAGTAAGCTTTGACTACATCTTATTCTCCTTATATTTGTTGTTGTAATGAATAACAAATCATTATATAATAAGGATCTAGAGAGAAATTAAATAGGGGTGAGTGATTTTTGTCCAGTTGCCAAGTAGGAGCAGAGAGTAAATGCTTACAGCTCTAGTGTCGGTGGCCACAGCAGTGATAACAAACATGAGATTAAAGCTGATGATGAACTCCAAAGCAAAAGCTTGAACTTAACTACCAGAAGGAACAGTGACTCCACCAGCCATTATTGGGTATAAAACTACCTTGAGTATGAATGCAGCACAAAATGATGCTATAATTTGTGCTCCAATATACACAGGAACCTGTCAAAAAAAATAAAAAATTAACACACTTGACAAAATAAACAAGTTCCCAAATTGCAAATAAATGAAGCCTGGCGGTTTAGCCATACATGTTTCCAGGGGAAATGCTTGAGAGCAGCAAAAACAATGGTCACTGCAGGGTTGAGATGGGCTCCAGAGATGTAGCCAGTTGACAGAATCACAATCATTACAGCAAGGCCCAGTCAATGCTGTCAGTCCAATTAAGGTTTCAGAGCCTTGCGTCTTCTGGTTCTCAATTGCTGTGGCTGTCCCTGCAAATATCAGCATCACAGTACCTATAAAATCTGCTCCCACCTGATACACATATAAAACCAATCCTCATATCAGCAGTTGCATGCGACTATAAAGGCGTATGTAGTATATAATCAATGGGTTCAATTTAACTCAATATTTTCGACAAACTTTCCTGTAGCATAATGTGTGATAATGTAATTTAAATCCTTGATCAGTCTCTCAACTTTCTCACCTTTCTAGCTAGTGAGACAGGAGGAGGAGGTAACATGCATGAAACAGCAGGCAAATGGTTCGACACTGAAACATTTAAAGCTCTTAAGAAGGGATTTTTTGCCATTACCGGTGTTTTTTCTCTCATGCTTGAATCCACCAAAGAGTGGAGCACCAGGATTTCCTGGAGTTGCTGGTGTTGAAGGGGCTGACACACCTTCTTCAGGGTCCATTGTGGCTATTAATATTAAATCAGATAGTTCTATTTGTCAATCTTGCTCCTATGAAATTAAAGTTGCAAAAAAGCCTACCTCAAAGATATAGAACTATTTTATTGTAGGAAAAACAAAGACTCTTAGAATTTATTAACAGCTAGACATGCTTGAGTTAACTCTTGTTTGTCTTTGTGCCTGCTGACATTGAGCCTCCAGTGAATACTATTTATAGTTCTATTTTGCATCATCAGCCATTAAGAATGTTTGGCTTGGAGAAAATTTTTGTGGATGCAATTGAAAGATTGAAAAGGGAAGTGGGATTTTTTGGAAATGGAAAGTGGGGCAGGAACCAAAAACTTTTGCATTTGAACTCTAGACATCCGTCTCGTGTTTCCTGTCCCTGCCCACTTCATCTTGTTATTTTGAGACAGTACATTTGGACGTGAAAACATATTTAAAGTTTCTGTGAGTTGAAAATTTGAAGGAAAAAACTCTTAAAACTTATTTATCAAATTCTATTCATGTCAGCCCCGTACACATAGTTTGGGAAAAAGCCCGACTATAAGTCTATCGTATGCGATCTCATTTTACATTTTTTTTTAGGTAGTTTTAATTGATGGAGTCTATTGATAACTGATTATTTGAAATAATCTTCGAATATTATTTCAGAATTTTAAAATAAAATCTATGGGCACGCGGATGTTTAGTTGGTCATGCTGCCATTTTAATCTTTTAGTTGTTCATGCATGCTGCCATCTTTGTTTCTTAATGAAAAAGTATAGCAATATTCCATATTTAGAGTTCTCAACATTTCATGACTTCTTAAGATACTGAAATTTACCTTTGTAGGATTATATTAGTTGTTGTTATAACTTGAAATTGTGACAAATTCAAGAATTTTTATTGAAGAATTATACAAGATACAAAAAAATTATATATGAAAATTTAAATATGTATCTTTTCATATTATGTTAATATTATATATATATATATATGTATATATATTGCTTACATATTTGTTATGTCAAATATATAATTGTATATATAGATTATAATTATAAATATTACTTAAATATTTACAGTATATTTAATATATACTATTAGTATATAATTTTTGTAGACATTATCGAAATAGAAATGTCTGCATAGACACAACCAATTCAATTTTTAATATATTGATATAGTACTTAAATATGCACTTAAATTTTGAAAAGTAAATAAATAAAAAATTGTGTTGATACAAAAGGAAAATAAGAAGAAAAAAAGACAGAAAAAGATTCTAATAAAAAAAGAAACGGAAACTAATTTTGTAGCACTTTAATGAGTTTATTTGGTTAAGAGAAAAAAGGGCATCTAATAGGATGGAGTTACTTCTTTGTACGATTTTTTGAAATGGCATTTTATTAAGAGAAAGTTACATAAATAGTATAATTGAGCCTTCAATTATATAATTTTTTATGTTGTTAATTTTACTGTCAATTCAGTTCAAATAGCACATTTTTGAAATAAATTAAATACAAGTACAAATGGAGTAAAATGTATATTGTTTTAATTTTTTTAAAAATATTAGTGAGTATGTGTAGTATCTTTTAAACTTTTTAAAAATATTAGTGGAGGTGTGTAGGATTTTGCAGTAATAGTGTACGAGCGCGAAGTCCGTCCATGTGAGGGCAAAAGTGTATTTTGGCCTTGTACACGTGGCATCCATACACTCCACTCTACTGAGGTGTCGTGGACAAAACTTAGTGGAGTGATCCGCTGTAGAGTGAGTGAGTAGTGAATAGAATAGAACAGGGACACACTCATTTTCCCCCTTCTACATCGCTTTTAGGTTTTCCCTTTCTACTCCATAAAATTGGAACGCGATCAAAATTCCACAAATCGTCTGCATCGCCTGCTTTTTATTGATTCAACTCTATTGCTCCCTTTCGTAGAGGTATCAGATTGCAGAAAATTGCCTCTTTTCTTTCTCCAATTTGTTGTTACAAATGTCGATTTTTATTTTTTATTTTCTGTCTTCGTTGTTCTTAGTTCTCTGGCTGTGGGTGGGGTTTTTTTCAGTTATTAGCGATTATTTTTATGAATTTAAGCTTAATCGAAGCTGCATTGACTTGACTGTTATAGGTGAAATGTTATTTGCTTGCATATTTTAGGGTGTATTTTAGGAAATTTTTGGTTGTCTACAATCGTTTTCTGCCTTCATTGTCCTTAGTTATGTGGTTGTGAGTTTAGGGTTTTGCTGTATGAGTTCGTTTTATCAATTCAAGCTTAATTGGAGCTGCACCGTCTCGGCTGTTATATCTGAAATGTTGTTTTGCTTGCATTTTTAGTTCTAGGAATGATGAAGAGTTTTTAGGGGTTTTGGGTTTCGGGATTTTGAGAAGACGATTTAGGGTTGT
>JBDJHY010273844.1:0-10307 GCA_039654485.1 Withania somnifera
AACATACTTCAAGCTATGGTGATCGGTGAATACCTAGCAATGAACCCCATATAGGTAATGCCTACAGATCTTAAGCACGAAAACTACCATTACTAACTCTAAGTCATGGGTGGGGTAGTTGCATTTGTGATCCTTCAGCTACCTCAATGCATATGCTATGACATGACCCTACTGCATCAGAACAAAACCCAGTCTGACACCCAAAGCATCACATTACACAATAAATGGATGGCTCTTAACGCGTAGAACAATAATTGAAGTGGTAGTTTGCAAAAAGGCTGGACGAACCATCGAGTTTATCTTAGAACACTTTATCCTTCTATACTCTTCTCTAAGGTTCCAAAATAAAAATTTAACCTACAAAAACATAGAAAACATATCAGATCTCATAAAAGTTACTTAAGAACATACATTTAATCATAGTTTTAGGAGAAATATTTGATATCAAATGTCGTGACATCACATTATTGCATTAAGACCTGATAGTACGTATACCTTCTTCCTGAAATTTTCAGCCATTTTCTTGAACTCTATTCATCAGTATTGATCCTTAAAGCTAGGGAACTATAATTAGAGTCCTAGTTTGAGCATAGGGAAGTTTGGGAATTGTTCGTGATCACTATATCTCTATAAAATCCATAAGTTTTTAGTGCTAAATTCCTTAGTTTCTTAGTTATTCTCTTGTTATTATTCTTATCTTGTTGGGTCTATTTTTAGTCCGTATTTATCCCCCTACGGTTTTAATACATTGAGCATATATGCTTAGTCTTATTTTTAGTTTTAATTAGCAGGCCCAATGATCCTAGTTCGATCTGAATTTTAGCTTAGTTATTTTTTCACAATATGGGTATAGTTGTGATTGTATTGACAAAGAGATCATTATTTTATTAGTTGGACCTCTGTTAGAGAATTTTGAGAACAGTTTAGCTTGAGGTGCTCTACTCCTAGAGTGGTCTTTCATATTACAGGTAGGCTACGACTTATTAACTCCTAGACTTGGCTTATATATGGTTTTGAGACTATAGTTTTATAGTTTTGGAGTGGTTTTATAGATTATTCTATTTATTCCCATTTTGGAGCCTTATTTTTTTTCTATTTCATTCTTGATTTACTAAATTTTGTAGTTTTAGAGATGATCTGTAACATGACTCTTAGACTTGCTAGTTGCTTTATTTTATTTAGCTTGAGGAGTTGATAGCCTTGGGTTGTGATCTTTTATTATTTTCTTTAAGGAATTGGGATTCAATAGTGATCATATCTTGTTAGGGAGTTATTTTTAACTTGTACAAGTTGATCTATTTAATTTTGGACCCTTTGGTTATACATTTATAATGTATTGGCATTGTAGGATTTATTGCATAGTTTTTGGACATATCATGGCTTTAAGACTCATTTTCATTGATTATTTGGTTAAATAGATAGAAATAACATTTTGAAGGCTTTTTACTGGGTTTTTGTTTCAAAAGATATAATATTCCTTTTTTAGACCCAATTTGACTTCAGACACCTAATACTGATACTTTACTTATTTTAAGACCTAGTTTGACCTGATCACCTAATACCATATGTTTATAATTTTAGACCTACTTTGAGTTCGAGAACCTTCCATGGATATTTTACTAATTTTAGCCTTGGTTGGATTCTACACATCTGGTTTTGAGACATTGATTTTGGTATGAAATTTGAGTCCTCCATTGTTTTTGCTAACTTGGGATGTGTATGTAGGCTTTGAAGGAGGAATATATTATAGAGTATAGATACACAATTTGAGTCCCCTATGGGTCCTACCTTCGTGAGCCCTATGTTCTAGAGAAGGAGCATATGGTACCATTGGTCATACCTCATCTCATATTGTCTTCAAAATTTGTTCTGCCTTGTTTGCTGTTTATACCCACCGTGCTTATGGGGGACATTTGGGTTTTTTTTTTCACTTTTTTGTACCTTTTAGAAATATATGGTCTTGTTCAGGTTATTGTTTTATTCTTCTTCCTTAGTCGGTTGTTTGTAGAACTTATATGGATCATTCATACCTTGTGTACCCTATAGTTTACTTATCCTTGTCTAGTGTTTCCTTCCTTGCTTTGGTAGTTGAGGTAACTGGTATATCGACCCTCAATATACTCTTTTGTCCATTGCCTCATGGGGGAATGAGGTATGTGCCTGGTACTGTATGACTTGGCTTTTTTATTATTATTTATAGCTACATAGCTTATTAGTATTTCGTTTGTCCTTATATGACTTGTCTTAGCTTAAAATTGCTTTGTACTGTATTTATATATTATGTAAGCTTGGTTAGCCCATCATTCCTACTAGATAGTCGTTGTTATTAGTACTCATGCTACACTTCTTTTATATTTTCTAATGTATATACCAGTATGAGTCATCATTGTTGATGCTATTTCTGTGTGAAGTTGTTGGTGTTTCGAGATGCAGGTTGAGATATTGTCTGTCATACACATGAGCCTATACCTTGGATACAACACAATACTTAGAACAATGAATAGCCCAAGTTAACCATGAGTATCTTCCACAACAAATAACAATACTAGAAATATGAAAGAAAAATAGTAACTAATAATAGTGAGAACAATGCATAATTAATACTGCAATAAATTGACGAAATTATTATCCAATCCACAAGATGAATACTAAAAACTTTGTCTGAAATCCTCTATTACACAAGAAAGTACTGTCTTAAACTAGTCTTTAGGCTATAAGAAAACTACTGAAACTAAATAATCTAAAATAAATAAAGGAATTGGAACCTTATGGATGAAAATCAAGACCCTTGAATCATGAGGACTCACAAATGTAGGTACGATGAATGGAGATCGAAAATTATCCTTGAGCATGTGACGGATATCCTGAATTTACATTGTGAGTATAGGCAAAAAGTACACATCATAACTTCTAAAATATACTGAGTATAATATTTAGTTTGATCGCTACCATGTGGGTGGGTTCAATATAATACAAAACATTCATCCAACTAAAGGTATGGATAAGGAGGCCACCTTCACAACCTTCTCGCTTCTATCCCATTGTTAGAATAAGCTAAGGCGGCATCAAAAGTTTTTTCATTCTATACACCATGTTGAGAAAGACCAACATCCTATGTACCGTACTCTTTTTGTACCTCAAAAGAGGGAGGGGGAAGAATTGACCTCGAGCCTGTCCTACTCATTCTCCCTTTCCCATTCCTGACTTTGAGTATGGAGAGGTTATCCTTAAGCTAGGTCTGGATTGTTTATTCCATTTTTTTAGTTGAAGTACTGGAATGGGTGTTACTGATATTCATTCCTAAACTATGTCATAGTGGTTGAAATTAGAAGATACTAATACTGCATACTTCTTTGCACACCTGAAGAACAGATTGGCTACAAATACTATCACTAGTTTAATCACCTCTGTAGCTATGCATAGAAAATAATTTAAACTCAAAATTTTATGTATAAATACTGAATTGAAGATAATTGAATGGAGATAGAAAACTAAAATGTATGCAATACTGAGCTAAGATATATATTGAAAAATGGATAAGCTATGCATCAAATATATAGTCATAAAGCACGTTGATAGCTAGAACTGTAACCTATAAACAATGACTAAAAATATAACTAAAACTAGACATAGATAAACATTGGTGGGAGATTCTCTTAACCGATATAAATCATATAAGCTTTATAGAGTCCAGTGTACTACCCCCACACTAAAGAAGGATGTCCAATACTTGCTAAGGTAAGGGATCTCATAACTGTAGATCCACTAAACTGAGCCTAATTAGGCTAAAAGCCTATCGTGGCAATGTAGTTCTGGTATTGGGGTTGTTTGGAACTTAAATCTACTCGGTTCTAGATACTACTCCAAGAATAAGATATTGAAGCTCATACTATAATGGACTGGACTAGTGAAATAATACTTATTTAAGCTTGTTTTACTCATGCTGAGGTAATCTGAGTCTGTGATCAATTAATCCTGAAATACTGATAATAAAATATAAACATGCTCAAAACTTAAAATAATTAAGTACTATCATGTAGTCATGAGAGAATATAAAATTTATATAAGATGAATTCTTTATGAGACACTAGTATGAAAACTAAAACCATGCTTAGACATGAACGTAATTTGGATACTATGATATAACTATAAAAATCATGATAAAGTTGGTAAAACATGTTAATTGCTCAATATCATATAAGACTGAATTTAGAACATACAACTAAGTTTGAGTAAGAATCCTATTCACGGGACTCATTATCTTAACTTGAAAACTGTAATTTGGGCTAGAGAGTGGAAGGAAACTCTCATTAAATACCCATATACCCGGTCTTAAAGTGATTGGACTAAAAATTCAAGTGCAAACTTGGTTTCCCTTGATCTTAAAGAAAAACCCTAATGATATCTTCAGAGAATTTTATCGAGCTCTAAGATTGCGATCGTAGAATGAGAGAAATATTCTAAGTGTGGTATATATACTACCCCTTTGAAGAGCTAAAACAACATAGTATTGGGCTAGGGTGGATGAGATTAACCAAAATACCCTTTATTAAAGTTGTTGAATAACCTAGGTAGGTCATCGTATGAGCCAATGTAAGGGCCGTATAGTCATTTTACAATTTGTACATCTACCCATATAGTCTAAGAAGATTTTTTCAAGGTGCTTGATATGAGGGACCATACGGGCCGTATGGGGAGTCATATGAAATTTCCTAAAAGTTTACTATGGCTTAGCTTGACCATATGACATACCATACAAGCCATATAACTTTAGTATGATCCGTATGGATGGTTGTATGGCTCAAGAAGAATTTTTCTTAAGTAGGAAATTTACCAAGTCTCTTCTATATGAGTGTCTGTATAGCCCATATGGTTGCACCACAGGTTGTGCCACTGTCCATATGAACTTAGGACCTACTAAGAAAAATTTCTCAGCTTTATTGTCCTGGGAAATTCAAGTTTGGACTAGTTTTAAGTACGATATATGTATGGCCTTATAGTGGCGATTGGATTTTATCCATTTCTTTTCATTTGGAATCTTTCATACTTGTATTTTACCAAAAAGATTGCATATATTTACTTTTGTACCCTTGAACTTCTGTCTATGTAGTAGCTTTTGTATAGACTAAAAACAGATATTTTGGTGGTTTCTTGATTACATATGTACTTATATCCTCCTCTCATTCTTATTTCTCTTTCTTTATCATCTTTCATTGGTTTTTCCCTTATCGTTGGTTGTGGCTCATTACTTTTCATTATACGCAATAGGTTTGGGTTGTGGCCCATTACTTGTGTAATGACCCGCTTGGTCATTTCCTTGAATTTCATTTTTTCCTGTGCTTAGAGCTATTTGGTAGTTTCCCTAGGTAGGTTATGACTTACTGGACCAGTAGCTCGGTGCCCTGGTGACTCATTTTCTTGCTATCTTAGTTTTCTTATTTTGAAGTGTCAATTTTGAAATAGTGGAACTTGAGAGTGAAATAGTAGTAAACTCGCTTTGAATCGAATTCCAATAGTTATATTAGCTCCAAAACACCGAATTTGGTCAAAAAGAACCTTAAGTTTATGCCCTGGGCTTTTTATTTTGAGTTTGGGTTGCTTTGTGGAAATTCAGGCCAGCCAAACTTTATTTTGGAGGATGGGTAGTCTTTTGATGATCAGAGCATTAGATCAGGATCCTGTCAATTCCTTCAGCTCTAAAATGTTGATTTTAGACTATTTAAGCCATTGGTTTGCCTCTCGAGGTTCCCAGTCTTGTTTTGAGTAGGTTTGTGGAAGTCCTTAGTTAGGCTTCATTTTGATCCTTTTGACATTGGGGTCTTTTTTGCTTAAACAGCCTTGTATGGTCTTTTTGTGGATTTCATTGAGTCTGTGATGTGTTTTCCACCAAAAATGCAATTTTGGTTTGTTAGAATTGGAATCTGAATGCTTGTTTCAGACCCCTCGAAATTTTCCCAGTTTTGAAAAGGTTGTTGTAATCACAGACCACCCCAACGTCCCTCTACACTCTATAAATATGGGAGTTCCCCCTCTCATTTCCAGCATTGTGCACTTCATTTCCTTGTTTTCTCTTGGGTTTTTGGGTTGGTTTTGGAGTGATTTAAGTCCAACGGAGTTGCGAGGAGTTGCGTGGGTGATTGTGGGAGTTTGCGCTGCTTAGTTTTCTAGGTAATTATCATTATTTCCTCTTTTCTTTAATTGTGCAAAATGTTTTTATTTAATTACCTTAGACCTAGTTTTACCCTTCGATTCGCTGCCGCATTGAGCTCATATTGGACCATAATTCTCCCGAGCTGAGGGCTACGCACCTGTATGTTTAGTTTGTATTTAAAGGCTGTGAGGCCCGCTTCTCGACCCGGGTTACTAATTGCAATATGGGTCTTATTATGCATATTTTAATCCCTGGACTCGTAATTTACTTAGTTTCAGGTGATATCGACTGTGTTGGAGTTTTCGATCCGAGGTGTGCAAACTTCGAGGATTTCCCCCGGTGTCTAGGTAGGATAGATTTATGTTGTACATTGTAGACTGGGTTGATATTATTATGCTTGTGATATGGCTAGCAGTATGGGATGGATTAATTAGGTTGATCCTCGTTTCTTTGTTGATATTTTGTTGGATTCCAGGGGCTCGTGAAAGGGCATAGAGGGAGAAGGGTTGCATACCTGAGTCTTGGCCCACCGTGTGGAGGCCACTGACCCTGGGAACTAGTTTAGTTGTTACGTGATGAGTTTGGTGAGATAAGCTCTTGGCTGGTGGCCTCTGGTAGATCTTAGACTCTGTTTACTTTCTTCTTTCGTTGTTATTCATTTTATTGTTGCTACTATATTTATACTCTTACATATATTTATTGTTTGGTTTAGAGACTTGACACTGATGTTGTGAGGGTGAGGCTCGATTATTATCATTGACAGGGGTGTGTGTTTGATGTTGTTATTGACACTGACAAAGTATGTTGTTATTTATAGTAACAGAGTGTGTGTCCGATGTTGTTATTGACATTGACAGGGGGTGTGTGTCCGATGTTGATTACTGGAACTAACAAAGTGTGTGTGTTTGAGGTTGATACTGTTCTACTTTACTTTCCTGTACCCCTGTGTATTTCTTTAGGTATGGTATGTGCTTACCGGGCTTAAGGGGGAAGTGGGTTTTGTTATGTTATTTGTGCTTACCAGCAGGATGGGGCGCTAGGTTGGTTTCGTTGGGCTTCTTGTACTTACTGGTGCTATGAAATGTCGGTAGGTTTTTGTGTGTTTACTTCTTATTCCGTATTTAGTGGTATTCTTCTATTTGATCCCTATTTTGTGGTTCTTGCGTATATGATATCATGATTAGTGGGGTTTGACTGAACTGGAGCACATGTATGTTTCCTTCATTTTGGGTTTTAGATTTTGGACTCTGTAGCCTGTATATACCATGTTTAGTTCCTATAGTCCTATACCGGTACATTCGATATCTT
Source organism: Withania somnifera (assembly GCA_039654485.1). NCBI lineage: Eukaryota > Viridiplantae > Streptophyta > Magnoliopsida > Solanales > Solanaceae > Withania > Withania somnifera. Next base: position 7,460 of record JBDJHY010273844.1, read on the forward strand.
ACTCTTCTGTTTATTATTAGTTTTACTGCTTCTTTTATAATTTCTTTACTATTAACAACCTTTTTTACTTCCTCTCTTTATTACTCACATTGTATTTTAACCCAGTTGGCCGATGATGTCTGCTGGTACCTTCTTTGGTACTTATGCTATACTTCTTTACCTTCTTCTGAGGTGCAGATACCAGCAGGGGTTATTAGTGACGCCGTGATCGTGCAGAGTAGACCTAGCTGATTTGAGGAGATTTTTGTGAGCTTTGCCATCCAAGCCGACCGTGGTTTCCTTAACTTTGGCTTGCTTTATTCGGTCCACTGCAAGCCCTGTATTGTACTATTTTCTACAGGAGATTTGTATTTTGTATCTTTCGATATATTCTATATAGTAGCTCCATATGCCTCTAACACTAGGTTTTGGGATTCGAGTTTTGTATGATCCCCTGTTGGCTTTCGTTATTACGTATTGTTTATGTTTTCCTTTGCTTCACTAGTTGTTTTGAGAGTTTATAGTCCATTGCGGTAGCTCCGGGCTATAGGGTTAGGCTTGTCTACAGGAGGGGTGTAGACGTAATCATGACCTGAGATTTTGGATCGTGATAGAGTAGTATCACAACCTAGGTTCACCGGTCTCATTGGAATTGGAGTAAGTACCTAGTAGAGTCCTGTGGATCAGTGCATATATGTCTGCATCCGATCTTCAGGAGGCTATGGGGTATCTTAGGAAACACTATCCTCCTTTGAATCCCATCGTGCGTTATTATTCATACCTTTCTGAAACTTACCTTGTCCTCACTCCTTTGTAGATGGTCCTTACCAGAGGATCTTCGGTAGATTGGGACCCTTCCCCAGCGAGCCAGGAAGGGCTAGGGGAGGATGCTCCGCCGGTTTCTACTGCCCCAGCTTCTCTACAGCCACAGGCACCCACCCGTGCCACCTTCACAGCCTGTTCAGCCACCACCTGCTGCACTCATAGACTTATTGTGGCAAATGCTCTAGATGTTAGACGGTACAGCGGCAGACATGCCACTGTCATATTCTAAGGGAAAAACATAGGGTGTACCGCCTCCCTCAACTTCTGCAGCTCCAACACCACCACCAGCGGTATCACCAGCTGCACCACTTCAGGCTCCTACCGCCCTTGCACCTGAATTAGCTCCTACTATACCAGCATTTGAGGTGCGAAAGATGTTGGACCATTTCCTTCGGGTTTCCCCTGCCAGGTTCTTGGGAGCACAGGGGAAGGATCCCCATAAGTTTGTTACTGTTTGTGAGGAGGGCCTTCAGACATTGAGCTCCTAGATTGTCATGGGGTAGACTTCACATCTTATTTGCTTGAGGGTGCCGCTAGTCGGTGGTGGCAGACTTTTCGGGATCATAGACTGCCAGAGTCAGTTCCTCCTACTTAGGGGTAGTTAAAAGAGGCATTTCTAGCTCGATATGTGCCTCGGAGTGTCCGTGAGGCATTGAGAGCAAAATTCGAGGGATTGAGACAGGGTTCAATGACCCTATCAAGTATGAGGCCCGATTTATTGATTTATCTAAGCATATTAGAGATCTGATATTTTTCGAGGAGGAACGAATTTGCAGCTTTGCTCAGGGACTAAGGCCGGATTTGCAGGGGCATGTTGAGTTACTTCTAGTGTTATAGAAGTTGCTGCTGGATGTTTCTGACCATACTCGTCGTATAGAGATCTTGACTCACCAAGCCCAAGGGGGTAGCGAGAAGAGGCAGCGCCATTAAGGCGGGTTTTCGGGGTCCAGGTCAGAGGATCATGGTTTTGACCGAAGATTTCAACCGAGCCGATAACACCAGGCCTCCAGTAGTAAGGTTAGTAGCCAGTCCGTTAGGGTCCCAATTTTAAGTTTGCGAGGTTCTGTTGAGGGGCCAAGTGGCCAGTTTTGGTCAGGTGATATTTGCTATGAGTGTGGGGGCCAGAGCTACTATGCCTTGGGATTGTCCCCAACGTAGGGCCTCTCAAGCGGCAGCGCTACCTGTCCAGCCATTGCAGGCAGTGCCACCAGTCAGAGGTGGGCCAACCTTCGAAGAGTGGGGGGAGAGGCTGATTGGATAAAGGTAGAGGCAGGGACATGGGTGTACAGAGGGAGGGGAAGCAGCGCCAACTTTATGTTATTCCTAACAGGGTCGAGGCCGAGGCCTCCGATGCAGTTGTTATCGGTACGTTGTCTATATTTGGGTTTTTTGCACTGACTTTGTTTGATTCGGGTTCCACCCTCTCCTATATTTCTTTTTATTTTTCTTTGAGATTGGGTGTTGATAGTGAGTGGTTACCTGTACCCTTGAGTGTATCTACCCCGGTGGTGCAACCCTAGTGGTGGATCGGGTATACAGGTCATTTTTAGTGACTATTCAGGGTCGTGACACGTGTGTTGATTTGATTGAGCTGGCTATGTTGGATTTTGATATAATTTTATTTTATTTTCAATTTCAATGAGCAGGCCCTGCAGGCCCAATTTAGGCTCAGTCCAAAATTTAGTATAAGTTATATCGTTAGACTCATATTGACATATAAAATACTTTGACGTAAGTTTTAGATTATTTAGAGATCATTTTTTATCAGTCAGAGTACTATTCGTAAACTTACAATGCTTTATCTTTGGATGACAGGTAGGCTCCGTAGGGCAATCTCTGGGCTTATAGCTTTAATAATTGTACTACATAACATCCGTTCGTTAGGTATCTAGGTGCTTATAGTGATCTCGTACCGTTCTTTCGTCCGTTCCCTGGTTGATTTATATTTTGGCATCTGATATATATATATATGGCGTCTATGACTTAGGAATTATCTAGTGATACCTGTGCAGGGCATATGAAGTTGTTATTACACGATCATATG
>JBDJHY010273853.1:0-10307 GCA_039654485.1 Withania somnifera
TTAATTTATAAAGACTCTGTATGGATATGCAAACTCCTTGTATTTATATCCCAAAGTGGCTTGTGATGGTGACACCTATTCTTGAGTAGACTTTATATATATGTTTTGACTTCCATATTTAGATGTATTGGTTAAATTTCTGCTTTTAATTGTTTTAATGTTATTCGGTTGACCTATTGGGATGGGGAGGTAGGTGCTGTGTGTTTGGTTTTCGGAACATGATATGAGCGCAACCATGGAAAAAGTAATTAAAATAGATAAGAAGTAACTTTGAGATTATCATACTACCAAAAGGTCAATTACCTTTTAAAATTTCAATGTATGCTTGTCAAACACAGCAAAACAACAGTCTATATCGGCTCTAAAGCCACCAGCTAGGCCCGAGGGATAGCTACTAAGATCTAATCACTAGTATAATCCACTCCCCAACCTTAACTACATTCTAGAGTCGGCGTGAAACATGTTGGTAGGCTTTGTAACCCTAAGGATATATAGCAAATGAAGAGGCCAACAAGATAGGCTGTAGGCCAAGGCAACAACTATACGGGGTTCCAAACTAGTAACCCAACCCCGAGCTAGAAATTTACCAAGTGTATATAATACTAAATACCCAATCTAAAAGAAGTAAGTTGTAACCTGCCTGAATGTCGGAGATACCTTAAAAAATGCATTATAATATTCAAAGAATCACGAACAAAGCTCGAAATTGCACGAAGCAAACAAAAAAACAACACATGCGTCAAGGAGAGTAAAACAAGAATCATATTAATTCAAACTAAAAACCTTAGTAGCTCGGATACTAGAATATTTATACCAGTACATAGAGAACATCTCATGGAACGTATATATAAAGTACGGCTAAATGTGATGGATAAAAATGAAGAAAATAATCCCTTGAAAGTTTATATAACATAGAAAACTTATAACTATAGAAAAATAAAAAAATTACTAGGTAGAATTGATTGTAGAACCACCAAAACATAATTCTATGGAGTAAAACTATAATTTAAACCTCTAAATTAATTGAGTAAAGCTCTGAAATTGGAAGGAACCTCCTTCACTACGATTGCGGCCCTCAGCCCATGCGGTCGCACTGCCTTCTAGCCCACCTAACCTCAATTTTAATAATTGAGGATCAGAATGGAAATGGAGTACAGTTTCTACAATCCAATTATGAAATTGGTATGTTATCGATATTCTGGACTCAATAGAACCAACAAAAAGGCAATCCGAGGTCGTTTAAGATAAGAAAGGCCTAAATAACAATTATTAAAGGAATTTAAACTATAGTACTACCAGGAACCAACCTACCGAAACCATAAAGTCACAAATGACTTGAGAAAGTTACATGAATGCTCTAAACTTAAAAGAATTGCAAAAATACAAAATAACCCCGAGGGTCATTACAATATCCCTCACTAAAGGAACTTTCATCTGCGAAAATTAAGAAATAAGGGAGTACGTGAATAATCAACCAAATAAGGGTCTTACAATTGGAATATCTCTGGACCTACTCCATCTCACATCCCTATCAATAATATCCTTAGGATGATCTACATAAATAAATCAATTGTCCTGATAAACAGAGTCAGAATATAGTACATGGGAGGGATCTGGCACATAACGGCGAAGCATGGAGACATGGAAGACCGGGTGAAATACTGCTAACTCTAGAGATAGGGCCAATCTGTAGGCAACATAAACAATATGCTCAGTAATCTCATATGGCCCAATGAACCTAGGGCTATGCTTTCCCCTCCAGCTAAACATCATGACGCACTTCATGGGCGAAACCAATAGAAAAACTATGTCTCTAATACTAAACTCATGAGGACGGAGTCTGTAATCTGTATAACTCTTCGATTTGCTCTGTGTTATCCTCAATCTATCCTGAATAACCCTAATTCTCTCTATGGCATCTCAAACTAAGTTTGAAGTCTATGGAAAAATCTCGATACTATTGTACCAACCAATCGGTGATCTACAATGCCTGCCATATGAAGCCTCGAATGGTGCTATCTGAATACTTTCCAAGGATAAATGTTGATCCCAACTACCACCAAAATTGAAGACACAAGCTCGAAGCGTATTCTAAAGTACCTGAATGGTCCCTCAGACTAATCGTCAGCCTGCAGATAGAAAGCAGTACTCAGAGCCACCTCTATACCCATCTCTTATTGTACATTCCTTTAGAACCATGAAGTAAACTGTGTACCCCTATCTGAAATAATGGAAACTATCACCCCATGCAGGTGAAGAATCTCCTTAACGTATAAGAGTGCAAGTCTCTCAGCACCCCAAGATAACGAAGTTGGAAAGAAAGTTAGTTGATTTGGTCAGTCAATCTACAATGACTCAAATGCAGTTATGACCTTTGGAATTACAAGGAAGTCTAGCAACGAAATCCATAGTGATACTCTTTTATTCCCACTCAGGAGTAGGGAGTTGCTACAATACACCAGCTGGTCTATAGTGCTCTCACTTCATCTGCTAGTAGATTGAACATAGAGAAACAAACCCGGTAACATCATACCTCCGATGACGCCACCACTAGTGTTGTCTTAAATCTCTACACATCTTCTCTACTCCCCAATTTATGGAATATCTGGTACGATGAGCCTCATAAATAATGGTATGAATCAAATCGTCAACTCTGTGAACACAAATACGACTTTCCATAATAATACATCATCAAAGTCTAATGAATCCTTGTTGTAGTCACCCCTCAGTACCAACTCTTGAATACTAACCAAGGATCAATCCTTATACTAACACTGTCATATCTAATCAAATAGAGTAGGTCTATCCTCTACATATACAAGAACTCTTCTCGGATCTGAAATGTCCAATCTGACCAAATGGTTAGCCAAAAACTGAATGTTCGAGGCTAATGGCCTCTCTGAAACTAACATGGATGCCAAACTACCCATACTAGCTGCCTTCCAGCTAAAGGCATTTGCAACCACATTTGCCCTACCTGTATGGTAAAGAATGTTGGTATCATAATCCTTCAAAAGCTCAAACCATCTCCTCTATCTAAGATTGATCTCTCTTTGGCTCAATAAATACTGAAAATTACGGTGGTCAGTAAAGATATCACAATGAACTCCATATAAGTAATGTTTTTAAATCTTGAGCACGAAGACTACCACTGCCAACTTTAAATCATGGGTGGAGTAGCTGTGCTCATGAACCTTCAGTTGACGTGAAACATATGAGATAACTCTACCTTGATACATTAGTACACACCGAAACAATATCGGTGGCATCAAAATAAACTATATATGACTGACCCTCAACTAGAAGTGACAATACTAGTGCTGAAGTGAGAAACTCCTTAATCCTAAGAAGACTAACCTCATAATCGTCAGTCCACCGAAAAGGAACATCCTTCTGGGTCAATATGGTTATAGGAGATGCTATAGATGAAAAGCCTTCTACAGATTATTTGTAATACCCAACTAATCCAAAAGTCGAGGCCAGTCACAAAAGACTAAAACCTTCACTGGATTTACAAAAATGCCTACTGAATATATAACATGTCCAAGAATGCAACAGAGTCTAAAAAGAAGGCACACTTCAAAAACTTTGCATGGAGCTACTAAGTCCTCAAAGTCTAGTGTACAACTCTCAAATGCTCCTCATGCTCCATGAGTAAACCAGGATGTCATCAATGAATACAATCACATAGGAGTCTAGATACGACCTTAAAACTATGGTCATAAGAACTACAAATGCTTCTAGGGCATTCGTCATCCAAAAATACATAACCAAGAACTCATAGTACCCATATCGGGTCCCAAAATCTATATTTGAGATGTCTCTATCTTGATCCTCAATTGATGATAACCTGACCTCTAATCAATCTTCGAGAACATAGTGGCACCCTGAAGCTAATAAGAAAGATCATCAATCTGCAAAAAAGGACATTTATTGATAATAGTAACCCTATTTAATTATTTGTAGTCAACACACATACGCATAGTCCCATCCTTATTTTTCACAAATAACACTGGAGTACCCCCACGGGGAAATACTAGGACAGATAAAACCTCTAGCAATCAAATCCTAAAGCTGAGTAATGAGCTACTGGAGCTCTATTCGATCCATATGATAAGGTGCAATTGAAATAGGCCTGGTGTCCAACTCAACCTCTATAGAAAAATCAACGACACGTTGCGGTGAGAGGTCAGACAACTTTTTAAGGAAAACATAAAAAAACTCTCTAACAATGGGAACAGACTTAGGGGACAGAGGATCAAAACTCATGTCATGGATATAAGCTAAGTAAGCTGTACAAACCCTTGCTAAGAATCTACTAGCCTGCATACTAGATATCACTAGCATCAGTGAGTGTCCAATAGGACACTGCCACACTACCAGAGGCACACCAGACATAGATAAGGTCACGGTCTTAGAAAAATTATCCATGATCGCATCATAAGGGGATAACCAATCCATGCACAGAATCACATAAAAGTCAATCATGTCTAGATCCACAGGATCAACTCTAGTGTCCAACCCCTGTATAGTAACATCACAAGCTCGGTGAATCTGATCCACCACTATACGCTCACCCACGGGAGTAGGCACACTCATGGACATAGGTAAAGGCTCACACATAACCGCTAAAAAGGGCACGAAATACACGGACACATAAAAGTATGTAGACCAGTAACTGTAACATCAAAAGCCTCTACTTGGGCTCTATCAGGTACAACATTAAACTGATGGCGTCCTTTCCTTGCTGATTCCTCATTTGTACCCTCTTCTATCCCTTTATCCCCCACCTCGACCCTCTCAAGTCACTGTCTAACCACCTCTAACCGGTGGCGATACTACTCGTAAAGTCTCTACGACCTATGTTGCTGGCCAAATCGCCTTTTGCTGCAGGTAATCTTGGGAATAATGACCCATATCACCACACTCATAGCAACCCTGACCTCTTCCCCCACCAAAACCACTAACTTAACCTATTTTTCCACCACGGCATGAAACCTCTGTAGATGTACCCCTGACGGGATGGCTATTCTGACCAATATTAGTTATGGCAAGGAGGCCTAAATTAGTCTACCAGACTTCCCCTGATGCTCTTATTTCTTTGGCGGAGGCATTAGCCACCTGTTCCTGTCATACCATCTTTTAAGAGATCGACAACCACTAAAATCGCGCTGGTCGTGCTGTCTTTTATTGCCTCCCATTAGGCCGAGTGATGAAGTCTCTCTGTATTATTAGTATGATCAACTATTTCCAATAATGGACTACCCTAAATAAGTAATCACTCAATCTCTAATCATTGCTCTAATCTCAACCCATCTGCAAAGCAACAAAGCCGCTCGGCCTCTATCAACATAATAGTAGCCCTATTCCTCAAAAGCTGAGTGAAATGATCCTCATACTCAGAAACTGTCATTGATCCCTTCTACAAGTTAATAAAATAATCCCTGAGCCCCTCGCGAACACTCCGAGGAACATACTGAGCCATAAAAGCATTCAGAAACTGAATCCATGTCATAGGTGATGACCCTGCTGGTCTATTCTCTCTATACACTCTCCACTAGGCCTTAGCCCACCCCTCTAACTTATACCCAATGAAATCAACTCTATGAGTCTCTCTCAAACCCAAAGTCAATAAACTTTCCTTGTACTCTATAATAAACTCAAAAGGTTTCGGTTTGGAGTCACCATAGAATCTCGGAGGCCCCATACGGATGAAATGGCTATGCATTTTTTGGTCCTCGAAAGTCACAATAGAAACTGTAACTTGAGGCTAAACTAGAGGCTAGACTGGCGGTATCTCTAGAATAAGTTGTGGAAGAGGAACTGTGGATGCCACTGGTGTTAACTGAATAAGAGGAAATGGAGAACCTTGTTCCGCTCACTGAGCTAAAGTCTAACCCTCTTTGGTAGGTGCTCTACAAAAAATAGTAACCATACACTGCCATATGTCTCTAAGTCCATCATCAAAAGGTGGTCATGTCTATGGTGGAGGCAGATCTGAGGGTGCAGTATCTGTCTACTCAACTCTGGCCCCGGCCTCGCCCATAGGCTCTAGCTCTACCCTGGCCCCTGGCTGGAGCTCTCCGTGGAAGCAGGGAACATCATCATTCCCTAGTTATGAACGCGTACATACTATTTTTAAAAGGTTAGGACGAAACACTCAAAAGATTCAAATGAAACTCAACCCTATTAAAGAGCCCTATATCCTTTCGAAGATACGATACATATGTCTACATGCTGGTCTAGAGGATTTTACTAGATTCTCGCTCCTACATCCAGAGACAGTGGTGAACCTAGAGCCTTAATACCACTTCGTCACAACCCAAAATTCTGGTTGTGATGGCATCTACATCCTACTTATATACAAGGGTAACTCTGGCCTAGAGTATAAAAAAAATAGGCCAGTATCAAGTGCCAAAAGAAAAAAAGATGAAGAAGAGAAGAAAGAGGAGAAGAAGAAGGAAAAAAAGGCATAACTGAAAGTAAATCCCTCAAAACCTGGTGTCATGGATTTCGAACATCTATACAATGAATAGTACAAGATACAACCCATAACATGGAAAAGACTACAAAACAGATATCCAAAATCCAGCTAAGATAGGTCTAATAATAAAAGGAAAACTAGCCAGCATGAGAGTAGACTACTTACCGTGTCTTCAAAAATAGTACAAGATAACTCGCACGATCTACTAACTCGTTCTAGGACCTGTATCACAAAATAATGGACAAGTGTAGTATAAGTATCGAACAATGGGTACCTAATAGGAATTATAGGCCAACCAAGCATAAGTAAATATAAACAAGGTAAACTGCAATCAGATAACAAACAATGAAGGAACAATTACAACGTCATCTAGCAAGCATGAGAGAAGGTCAAATATTAGTATATAACACACAGAACCTAGGTCACAAGAAAATCACGACTGACATGACATTTACTTGGAGCTCCAACGTAACCATCACAAGGAAAAATCCAAAAGCAGGTAAATCAAGAAAAGTAACCACAACAAGACTAGCTAGCCACACAACATATTATCATATAAGTAACCTGATGGGACTTCCTCTAGACCCTAAGAATACAACCAACCGCGAAGAATACAATGCAAAGGGGTGCTGAAAAGTAAATAGTGCCTGTACACACCTTCCCCATAACTGCGGTGGGAGAGACCCACTGAAGGCTTTATCGTGTACCACTTTTGCTTCTATATACCCCTCTCCCAGGCTGTAGCACATACCTAGTAATAGTACCTAAGGCAAAGCCATCCAGTATCAATGGGTCCGTGGAGGGATTTAATTACACGTATAAAATCCTTGTATCAGTATGTCGGATCCTTAGGGAAGTGCCTTATCTCACGTACATATGAAATCTCATAAAAACCCAAATAAGGCATGCAAGGTAGAAATGTCAAATATCAACCTTAGCCTGTATATCATATCTCAGTGAAAAACTCAAGTCCATTCATGTAGGAAAATTCAAAGCTCAGTAAAACCAAACTGTTACCGTGTTAGAAAAAATCCAGAAATCATAGTGACAATAAGTAAATAGGATCCAATAGCCTTAGAAAATAGCTCCATAGTGCACATGAGTGTAGTCATGGAAAATGTAAATATAATAGATAAGAATTTTTTTTCAATTATCATACTTCTAAAATCCCAGTTACCTTTTAAAATATCAATGTATACTCGTCAAACACAACAAAACAATAGTCTAGATTGGTTTTATAGCAACCCACTAGGCCTAGGGGATAGCTACTAAGATCTAACCACTAGTATAATCCCCCTCAATTATGTTCCAGAGTTGGCATGAGACACGCAGGTAGGGACTCGTAGCCCTAGGTATATATAATAAATAAAGAGTCTAGCAAGATAGGTCGTAGTCCAAGGAAACAACTATATGGGATCCAAACTTGTAAACCATCCCGAGATGGTACTTTACCAAGTGTACATAATACTAAATACCTAATATTAAAGAAGTAAGTCGTAGCTTACTTGGATTCTAGAGATACCCTTGAAAACCGCACTATAATATCTGAAGAATCACGAATAAAGCTTGAAATAGGACGAAGCTAGAAAAAACATAACCCACACGTTAAAAAGAGTAAAATAATACCCATTTTTCTATAGAAATAGCGGGGTTAGAATCCAAACTAAAATGGGTCCATGAATCTTAGTAGCTTGAAAAAATAGAGTGTTTATACCAACCCGTTGAGCATAGCTCATGGAAAATATGGTACAAAGTAGGGCTCAATTTGATGGATAATATTTCAAAGCATCACCAACAATCCTACGAACAAAACTATCTTATAGTAAAAGACAACGACAATGGATCTTAAATAAATGTCTGCAAAACAGAACCTAGGGTGGTCCCCCGGGTAATTCTCCGATGCTTAAGTTAGTAAAGAGATTTGAGAGAATATATCAATAGTATTTATGAATAGTATAATGAGCGAACCTTTGCTTCTGAATCATTTGGGCTTTTATAGCTGGCGTTTGTAACAATCATTGTGATGGATGCTGAAATCACGGAGTGATCCCAGCCGCAATTCTTTCCATGTTATCAGTATTGGTAGTAATCTTACTGTTATTCTGTAGTATTAATGGTAATTACCTACTTATGGTAGTTATCTAATTATGGTAGTTATTTAATTATGATAGTTATCTAGTTATTAATTACTATCATTATTCTACACTAGTCCCCTATTCGGGAGTCGAAATATATGTTTACGCCAATCGACTAAATCCGTAGAGTAGGGATGAACTGAGTTTATCTAAGGTCATTTCCCCGAGATGATTTGTAGAGCTAAGGTATTTAGGGCCGAGGTTAGTAACCCACCTTTGTAGACCTTTTGAAATTGTTCTTAAAATCATGGGTGTGCTGAGGTAATATATGCCGAGGTGAACCGCACACCTACTAACTGTTATATCAGCCAGCTGGTGGCTGAGGTATCTGGATGAAGTGGTAAATCACTGCTTGATGGATAGTTTCTCGAGCTTTTAGTTTTTCGAGGTATTAGGTCTATAACTTTTATTGTCGTTGCCTTTGTAAGCCCGGGATGAGATGAAGTCAATGTGCTATTCTGGATGGCTAAACGGTATGGACGAGAAGTATTTCACCTCGTCTGGTTTTCCCGCCTACTCATTTCTACCGTTTTAATTTATTCCCGCTCTTGCTTTCCACGTGTCATTATATCCCAATAAATGCATCATTTTTGGTACTTTTTATCTTGGGAATACACGGCTTTCACTGTACCGTTGTTTTATGTTTCCCTCATTAATTATCTCTCTTCCCCATTTTTTTCATAATTGTGCTTCTTGAAATTATCAATTTAAGTTATATCTTCCTTCACTTATCCTTTTTTTTCATTTGGTTCCCCTTACACTTTTACCTTTTTTTCCTTCATCTTCTCTAGAGCTTCTTTTTTCATTGTCCCCTTTCTCTAGTTTACAAAAATTAGTAAGTATTATTTTCTATGATCCTTCTCCTTCTTTTGACGTGTATAAGGTAGAGGTCTTTTGTGTGGGCAACAATGCCCTTGACCTTCAGGTCTTGACCATGCCTCAACAGGCTTTTGACGGCCAGGACCGTTGGTCCAAAAGATCCCCAATAGTTTATCTGCTGGGGTTTTACTATCTTTCATGAGGGATTTCCATTTCCCTTCCAACCTTGAGTTCACCATCCCCCACCCTTACGATAGGGCTTGTTTACCCCCGTTGGGTGTTGCTTAGAGTACTATGAGTACCTTGTATCGGGGCTGTGTTTTGCTTTGTTTCCTCTGTTAACTAGTTTATTAAAAGCTCGTAAACTGACTTTTATGCAACTGGCTCCTAATTCCATGCGCACGGTTATAAGGTTTTAATTGGCTTGTACTAGAGTAGGGGTAGAACCCTCTGTAGATCCACTTAGGCGCTTTTTCTCAGTAATGAATTCAGGGCCTTCTAAAGGATGATATTTTTTTCCTCCAATCGTAATTTTAGGATTCTAAACCCTTCCAAGAATGCTGAATGGAAGGGAAAATTCTTTTATGTTAAAATAACTGATTTTTTCTTCCCTCCAGACTGATATCTAGGCAAAATTAAGAATGATCCTGCCGGTTATGTCAATACTTTCGACGTCGACCTTGTCAATCAAATAAAACCACATTTTTGTAGTTTCAGCAATGTGGATTTTTTTAGGTCCAGAATTAGCGCCTCTAATCCCGATGACGAAGTCACTGAGTTGGCATTGCTTGAAGAGGAGGCTGAAGTGACCGGAGGTAGTTAGAACTCTGCCTATCCGAGGTGGATAGTTGCTTTTTTCATACCATTAT
>JBDJHY010273863.1:0-10306 GCA_039654485.1 Withania somnifera
TACTTGTGTTTTTTTCTTTTGATTTAGTAGTCCTCCGCTTCGACTTCGGACTACGGGGTTGGTTCTCCTACTGGTGGTGTAGTAGGTGCCCTCATGATCCGAGAAATTGGGTCGTGACACTTCATGACCTGAGAAATCAGGTCATGACAATGAAATATTAACCAAAGTCAAATTTTTGCCTTAAAATCAAATTTATTGCGTCTAATGAGGTAAAAATTACCACGAAAAACCAAACTGGAAACAATGGTCCTCCTAACAAACTTCACATTCCAGTGATGATAGAACTTACAAAATTCCACTTCTAGACTTGAACTCCAAATGTTGACCAAAGTAAACCATTTCAACTTAAAGGCTTCCAAAAACAAAAAATTTCTTAAAACTCTCAACTTTTTGCTTCAGTTTCAGAACTAGTTACACAAATGAATCAACTATGTCCCGAGGAAACTGTAAAAAAGGAAAAAATAGTAATTTATGAGAAAAACCAAAAATGACTCTGGGGTCATTACATATGTGGCCTAGACTTTCCACATCTAGGCGTTAAAAAACTTTTTATTATTATATTTTCATCTTTGATTTCAACGAAAAGTTTCTATAATTTGATTCCAATGGGTACTTATCGTAATTTTTTTCTAGTAAAAATATTTAAATTTGGTTCAATAGAAATTTTTCATAACTATAATTTTTCATATTTTGGTTCCAATGAAAACTTTCAATAACTATGATATTCCATAATTTATAGGAACTAATGAAAATTTTTCATAAATATATTTTATTCGTAATTTGGTTCCAATAAAAAATTTCAAGAGCTATGATTTTTCATAAGTAGTTTGTGGGTACGCGTGTTGCGCGTGTTTTCCATATTAAGAATCATCCAAATGTGTGTGTGTGTTATTTATTCCATTTCAATTTATGTGGACAGATGAAACTAGAGAGTCAACTAAATAATTTATATGATTTTTAAATATTTTAAATAATTAATTACTGTGATTTATATTACTTTTTATATCATTTTTAGATAATATGTGTTATTATATTTTGTCCCAATTTAGAAGAAATTTGGAAAGACAATTAAAATTTTCTTTGTTTTATAAATGTCTTAAATTTTTAATTATTATAATTATATTATTTTTGTACTAAAAGAAATATAAGCTATACCACAAAGTTGGCCCAAGCCATCCTTACAATTGTTATGTTTCTATTGATTTTTTGGTTTACATGTTCGTACTTTTCTTAATTTGTATTCACATGTATTAATTTATGTAGCACCAATAAAATTTTAAGAGTCAATTAAATTTTTATATACTTTAAATAATATTTTAAATTATTAATTATTATGATTTAGAATAATTTTTTATGTAATTTTAATATTTATAACATATTAACAAGAAAGTAAGATAAATAAATTAAAACGAAGAAAGTACTGAAAATCAATATTGAATTAAGGTAAAGGACATAGGGTGGCCATTATGAAAAATAATAGTCATTGTCAAACTCTCTCCCTCTTTCTTGCATCCCTCCTATTTTTTTGCCCTGTCTTTTTATAATGATCTTTTTAGTTATTTTTATAATTTTTATTTTGCTTTGGTATTAGAATTTTTTTGTAGCGACCACAATTCATATATGACTTGTTGTAATTGGTGGTTGGGTTCCCTGGTTATTTGTTTGGTCCTTATGTCTATTTTCTAATTTTAGAACCTTAATTGTTAAAATCATTGACTCCAATTATCATTCGTTGAAAATGAGTTTGGAATAAAATTTCAAGAGTTCCATTAACTCCAAAACATGAATTTTGTTCTATTTGGGTCCAGGAGTATTCAGTGCTATTTTATCTCATTTGACGAGATCACAGTTAGCCGGGAGCTAAAAGTTTGACTTCAATTATCTTTTGATGATCGAAGCTTCGGATTGAAAATTCAACTACGCCATCAACTCTGCAATTAGGTAGAGTTTTGGTATTAATTTCGGGTGTATCGGTATCATTTTTTATGTTCTATTTGAATTCTTAAGAATCCAAAAAAGGTTTTTATATCTCACTAAAATGAATTTATATCAATTTTGTGGATTTTTTTGAGCCCGAAATATTATTTACACACAAAATGCATCTATGGACTAGGGGCCCATTTGAAAATTTCAATTGTACAATCCCAACAGACTAGCACATTCGCGTTGCTTGGGTGCTCATAGCGCTGGGCAATGCTGCCCTTCGGTGCCAATAGTGCTCCTAGCACTTGTCTGTGCATCATACTACAAATAATCATTTTCCCAAGTTATTGGTCATATTCCTTATAATTTCTTAATTCCATTTCCATTTTAAACTAAATTTTCTTGTGGGAATCATATTTTTCAGATTGGGAAGCTAGATTTGAGAATCAATCTTCTTCTTCCTCCTAAATTTTGGTAAGATTTGTCCTTCAATTCAAGCTTTCATGGTGGAATTTCCTTTTTACATCCGTTTGGTGATTCTTTGTGAACCTCTTATAGCAGGGCTTTGTATTTGAGATTGGATTAGCATTTAGGATTATTTCTTGTAATAACTTTTTGATTATTGGTAAGATTTCTCTCTAATTTCATTGAATTTCATCCCCAAATTCTCAAATATCTTCAACCTTGTTCTTCAATTTATTGATTGATTCTATCTTATTCTTAGCTTCATTTGAGTTTAAATTTTGGGTATAAGTTCCAAATAATGAGAGGACACGTTGATATTTAATTCAGAGTTTTGGTTCACAGGTTCATAGATCCGTTTTGACTTTGATTTTGACCCCAAAGAGAATCTAGCTTTATGGGTATCGTTGGACTCCTATTAACTTGTAGATTATTATTTTTCTAATTCTGTGATTATAAGTGCATTTTTAGAGCCATTGAAGTTGTTTGAGCTATTTCACTTGGTATCTATGAGCTTGTTCCTCGAATCTCAGGTCAACTATAGCTTATAGATCTGATATTGGGTTGATATTGATATAATAGTATAAATTAGTATCCTTGGGTTGGTAATTTGAGGTTGGCACCCTTGGACCTCTCCGCTCCTTTTGTCTTGTTCTTGATTTTCGTTTTAGTATTATATTATGATCATAGATCCCTCTGTGAACCTAAGTGGTCTTTATTGCCCCCAAAATGTAGATACTAGGATTTTTGGGAATGTCCATAAGTCCCAAAAATCTTATGAATGGTTATGATTATTATAGTGATACCGAGCCTATGCAGGGCAGAGAGGACCATTTGTCATCTATTGGTTAATTGTACCTATCATCATCATGAAATATGGATTTTTATGCATTGGTTCTACTATTTTATGGAGAAGGGCCCAGTATCATTAATCTTAAGCATTTTATGTCCTTGAAGGACCTTTTTGAATATTAATGGCTAAAACTACAATGATATTTTTATAAATGAAAGTTGATCACAGAGATTTTTATTCTATTGGCTAATATTATTATGAAACTGGTTTATAAATCAGAATTTTGATAATAAATGCTGATAAATTACTCTTCTAACTATTTTAGACCCCATTGTCATTTGGGAACCCGGTAGTTATATTTTCCTACTTGGGTTAGTCTAGGAATTAAACATGGTGTCGAGTACTATCACATTGCTAGCACCTATAACTTTGGTTCGATGTCAGATACTGAGTATTAGAAATTACCTGATTTTATATATAAACATAGTTGGGCACAAATATTGAGTTTTTGATTTATTTTAGGCCCACTAATAGTCGAGCACATTCATTAAGACCGTGGAGATATTGGTTATGAGATATAAAATATGAGATTATAAGATACTATGTGGTGAAGGCCTCCGTAGGCCCTACCTATTTGGGTTGCAGCCAACAAAAGGGTTCTGTTGACCAACTTATAATCAAATTCAAACGAGCCCTAAGTATTTTTCAGCTCCCAAAAGTATTTAAATATTTCAAAAGCGACTGAAAAAAGGTGAAAACTGGCTTCGAAAGAGTGAAAAGTGAGAAGTACACTACTCTCTACTTTTCATTGTTTAATTTAAAAATTGTTGAAGTTTAACTTTTTAAAAACTATATTTTATAAGCTATTTTTTAAATAAAATAAAACCGAGCCTAAATCGCATTGGTTTAGTCCAAAATAACTAATAATGAACCTGTTTTAATTAATTGGGATCTTTTAACTTAAAAATAAGTTAAAACAAGCTAAATGTTGAAAACAAAATCTCACGAAACATAAATTGACAGGTCTGAACTAAAATAACAACCCTTTGCAGAACAGTCATTTTAATTAATTCTCGATCAAATTCCAAAACAAACCAAATTCTTTGTAAAATACATATACTTGTGTCTATTAAATATGCATATGTATATTTGACACTCATTTTATAAACATGGGCATTTTAATTTATTTTAACCAAGTAACTTAGACTTTGTGTAATAACCATTTTGTCAATTCCAAACTGAAAGTTCAGAATGAAGTGAAAAAAAAAAAATATATATATATATATATATGTCAAAGATAAACGTATTTTCTAATAAACCCTCGATGATTAGTTTGAAAATCCAATAATTTTTTAATTTGCAAAATCAGTCTATTTAAACTATTTAGAGCTGAAATCTTAAAATTAATCAAATAGGAGAGGGTAAAAATTGAGTGTCAACAACAAAGTAAGTAAACAGATAGAGCGGTATACAGGTAACCTCAATAACAGGACAGAAAGAACTGATGTCTATAATCTAGTAATGAAATAATACAAGGCATGAAGAAAACCTAAAAAATCTAGCCAAAATTATATAGGGATCTAAAATAATTAAATAAGTAAACAAAAATTTCAACAAGAACGCATACATCCGAGGGACATATACAAGTCAAAAATCTCCCCAGCCGCCCATACAACCAGAGAGTACAAAAAGAAAATAACAAATAAGAATAGAAATATGAAGAATAAAGGAGGTGATGCTAGTAAAAATCATGTATTCTCCTTATCTGGTACTCACAGGTCCAATAGGTAGGACCCATTGAAGCCTTCAATTGTATACCTTTACTACCCTGTATATCCCTCATTTGATCACATACTAATCCGAATCAACAAGGTCCACGGAAGTTGTCACCACATAAAATTTCATAATATCCTAACTATAATTGGACCCCCATAGGATCTATCTCAATAATATCAATATCAATATCAAAGCCCAGCCTTCATTGAGTCAAGAAAAATCAGTATAAATCTTAATATTTAGTGCCCGAAGGAGATCAAGTATAGTATCAATTCAAATATTGTATGAAAGTCTAAATTTAACTTTTTATCATAAAAAAACTAGTGAAACTATCAATTTATATCTCTTTTGATCATATAATACTAAAAATGGCCCCTAGCGCCATGCAAGGTTTCAAAATTTGTGGTTTTAGGCTCTTGGATAGAAATTAATAAAAATCAATGCATAAAAACTAGTTTTTATGATGATATTATGCACAATCACAAATAATATATCACTATCAGTCCCACAAAGGCTCACATAATCACTAAAACAATTAAAAACTAGTCATTGATATTCAAGATTCACAGACATTTTCAATATCCCACCATCTATATTCCAGCGTTAATACAAGGACAACTCAGCACTACAAAGATAATCAAAATAATATCACAATTTCAAAGCGAAAAGTCAAAGAACTAGACTAAAAAAAGCGGACAAGGTCAAGGGTACTTATCCTATAAACCCAACCTGGAGTTGCTAAATACTATAATTATTTCCCATATATATCAAGTCTAAGAACAGTAAGTCATGACTTACCTGACGTTCGAAGAACAAGCTCACAAATATTGAAAAAATCAACCCCAGAATTCTCCAAACAAACTGAAATGACCAGGCAACTACAAAAAATAATCACATATACGTTAAAAGGAATCAAATGATATCCATAAATCTAAGATTCTAGCAGGCTAAAAATCTAAGTCAAAATGGAATTGTGAGACTAGCAACTCAAAACTCCAAACAAAAGGTATCAACACATTTTTCCTCAATACCAGGAACTCGTACCCAAAATTTGGACTGAACGGAGCTAAAATAAGTTAGAATCAATGAATAAAGTAAAAAATAAAATTAAAAATTTGAAAGTTTGAGAATGAAATTAGAGTATAATCTTACCAATAATCAAAGTAAATATGATAAAATGAAATCTCCAACATCACTCAAGCTTTACATGCAAAGAACCAACAATTAACTCTGAAAAAAATATAAATTTTGAAATGAAGAAGATGGAACAATGAAAGAAAAATTGGGGTTTTAAATGTTTATACCAAGGTGAACAGTGTATCACAATCGCGATAATGTTCACCGCGATCACAAAAGACAAAAGTTTAAACCATCACAATTGTGTGGGTTTGACTACGATCATGATTAAGAATTTGGTCAAAGGGGTACAGATCAACTCTTCATGATCGCAAAGGTTGTGTCGCGATTGCGTAGGTCATCAAATTCAACACTACACGATTGAGAGGATGGGACCACGATTGTAAAGAAAAAAAATCACTAGCAACAAGATCTGGTGCATGACATCAGTTTCTCACAAAAAAATATTTGAAATAAGGGCTCGGGATGGGTACGGAAATGAATGAACATAAATCAAATATATAATTTGTATGAAAACTACATTTCAGACTCAACAACATAGATAAAATGTTGATTTGAGATTGTTTTGTTAAGATGTTGATGAAGGTCAACCCTTAGTCTAAATTTTTAAAATTCCAACCGATAACCTAAAAGGAGTCTGGCTAGACCAGAATACAAACAAACAGCTCACCCAACCCAAACTCAATATTTTAAAGTTGATGGCATAACCATGTTTGTAATTTGATGCTTCAATCATCAAAAGTAGATCAAAGTCAAACTTTAAAACTCTAAAGAAAATAAAACACGCAAAACAAGATAAAATTGCCACAAAAACCTCTAGACACAAACCAAGAGTCTGTCTAGATCAAAATTCATGTTCTACAACTTACAAAACTGTCAAATTCGATTTTGAGTTCATTTTCAAGGAATATCAACTGAATTCAACAATTTCAATAAATAAGGCTCTAATCAGGTAAATTGAAATAACAATTAAATAAACAATCAAAAAATCAAATCATTGGTCCTAACAAGTCATAAATGACTTGGGGCCACTACAGGAAAATTCTGAGATGAAAGAAAATGTAACATTACAAAAATAATTGAAAGGATCATTACACTAAACTTCTTCTTTTATTGTTTTGAAATCAAATTTGGGAAACCAATTTGATGATCCAACGGTGAAACACAAGATTCAAGCTCAATATAAACTGGATACCGAGTTTTGAAATTTTTTTGCCAGTTAATTCAAGCCAGGGTTTAAAATCACAAAAATGGTTTTCAATCATTTTTTATAAGCTACGTGAAAATATTCTAATAAAAAAATATTTTAATAGGTAAAAGGAAGTCTGTTATAAAAAAATTAAATGTGCTCTATTTATTGGACAACGAGGGTATATGTGTGCCACTTTTTTAAAACAAAAGTTATATGAGTTCTAAATCACAAAACTAATGAGTATATCAAGACCTTTTCCCTATAATAACAACTAGATTAGACATTATTGTAAGAAAAAAATAAAATAAGAAAGGTAAATATAACTATGAATTAAAGGCGATAAGTTATAAGAAATTAAACTTGAGGGATAGTTTTGTAATTCTTTAAAAAAATTATTTTATATTTTTGGCTATAATAAATTTGTAGATAAATTACTCTAACTTGAGTGACTAACTTTATAAATAAACTATTCTAACATGAGTGATTTTGTTATTACAAAAAAACCACAAGTAATTTGAAGAAAAAATTTCTATACTTGGATGACCATTAAGTAGTTCACTAAAGTATTAACTTGTCTCTAAAAAATATAAAGAAAAGTGATGGCAATATTTTTTTTCTATTCTGAGTTAGCCCATTTGTTTTACAGAAATATTGTGTGGGTGTAACTCCATAGGTGCAAATTGATCAAGTTTTCTTTCTTTTCAGGATAGATTAGAGAAACAAAAATAAACAAAGCAAAAAGACTTTTTGATCGACAGAAAGCAGAAAGGATCAACAGTGCAATAACTTGGAACAAAAAGCAAGAAAAATTGTAAATTTTACTCTTGAAAAAGATTGTGTATTACAAGTGAGAAAATGATATGCTATTATCTTATGAAAGGGATTAAGTTATGGCAAAATTTTTTAAATAATTACATAAACAACTAGTCTATTCCCTAGAAAAAAGACTACTCTGAGTAGTGCTTGAGTAGTGTCGTGTCGCTGAAGGCTCGAATGTTTTGAAGTTGATCAATGACAACATTGTTATCATTGTTTTTTTAGGCATTGGATAAGGTGAAATGATTAGGTCTAAAGATATTATCATCTGAGGCGTAATATAGATGTTGGCCAGGTTTGAAAGAATATCCTCGTCACGCCAGGTAACTTTTGATCTCGGGGTCTATAGTTGTAGCCCGGTCCAACCAGATAATGTAGATTTTCCTTTTGTATCAAGATCTTTCCTCAAACTGTGCTTCTACATATCGAGTTGGCATTGGCCCATCAGAGAAATGTTGGGTTTCTAATATAAAATGTGAAATATATAGAAGAAAAGTGAATGAAAAATAGTAGAAACAAATATAGAAGAAAATAAAATTTTGAAGTAAAGTAAGCTTAGTTTTTAAGTTGAAACATTTCTCCCATGTTGGTGGGATAAAGAGACTTTCTTCTCTTTATATTGAGCTTAACATCTTTTTGCTAACAGCGAGCTAAGAAGAAGATGTTGCTCGCGTCGTCATCGCTCACTTCACTCAACTTTAACTTTCTCTTCAGTTTCGAATTCGAATTTGAATTTGTCAAATGATTGAGAGACTATCTTTTTTAAAATTTATTATTTAAAATTAATTATTTAGAAATTATTTGATCCAAAAATTAAACTCAATATTTTTCCTCCATATGCAATTGCATTTGGTGATATGCAGACTGTATATGCTCCAAAGGAATGCATTTCTTCAGTTCAAGTTTTTGTTCCATATGCAGAGGAAATATGTCGACTGTATATGGCTCTACATTTCATTTTGGAGCATGTTTTCATATGTGATGGTTCATATTCGGCCGCATATGGCATATGAGAGTTGCATTCACCACAATGTGTCTTAAGCCATGCATTTTTCAGATGAAAAGCTGCTACTTTTTGAAACCATTGCACCTCTTCTTAAGAGGTAATTTTAGGTTATAAATATCTGAATTCTCCTCATATATTCGTAATGAGCTTTCTTATTTTTCTACATTTCTTATTCCAAAACCTAGTAAGTTTTGTAACATTCGAGTGGTATGCTGTTCTACAAAATTTATGGTACCGTCTGTAAAAGTTGACCATTTTATCCTAGAAGGATATATTCCATAATCTCGGGTACTTAAGGAAAATAATTTTCTTAATGACACACTATGAATTTAGTGGATTTGATAATTCCCATTTTATCTCTTTCTTTGGTTTAATTTTATTTTTTTTTTTGAAGTTCATTATTCATATTTTGAATACATATTTTATTGTAAATAAAAATATTAAGGAAATTATTACACTTGTTATATTTGTGTTCATAGTTCTTGAAGATTAAGACCTTTGTGGTTTTCCGCTTTATTTAAACTTATAAGCTGATTTGAAGAGTATAAAAACTTTTTCAAAATATTCAAGTGTATTTCGGTTACGATTGGAAGAATATAAAAACTTCATCATTAGCTTGAGAAACAACTTGGTATATTTGTTGGTTTGTTCTATTGATCCTGGAGATTAAAATCATTCGATTTTCTACTCCCTTAGTTTGAAAATATAAAAAATTTATTGAGTTAATATTCGGTTTGAAGAATATAAAAACTTTACCGAGTTACTAAAGTTTAATTGTGTGTTATTTTGCAGCAAAGGTGACTATTGAAACAAAACAAATAAATAATTATGTGGTGAATGGTGTTGGCTAAACACAACACTTATTGGATCAACAAGTCATACAATGGTTACACTAGCCATGGTTATAGCAGAAAATTTTGAAAAGTTTCTAGGAATATATTTCAAAAGGTGGCAGCAGAAATTGTTCTTCTACCTCACCACTCTAAACGTTCAATGTTATATCACTGAAGATGTTCCTGTCTTTCCAGAAGAAACTCTTGAAAGTAAAAAGTTTGTAGTTACTTCATATGCAAAAACTACATACTCAATGAGTTAGAGAATGACTTGTATAGCATATTTAGCATGTGTAAGGAGTTGTGGGATGCTCTTGAGAAGACGTACAATATAAAAGATGTGGGATTAAATAGAGTTTTTTGCTGCA
>JBDJHY010273894.1:0-10306 GCA_039654485.1 Withania somnifera
AGTCCCTCTTCACACATCTCCGTTTTATTTTGACATTCGAGGACAAACGTCCTTTTAGTAGTGGATGTTGTAGTGACCCGTATAGTTATTTATGATAAATACACGATGTTTTACATTCTAGAGCGTTTCAGTAATTTCCCTAAGTAATTTATGACTTTCTGGAACCGGAAGTTCGGATCCTTGGCAACTTAGTTGGGAAATATCTAAAATTGCCTGTTTTAGAGCCTAAAACTAAATACTCATTGACCAAAATCAACATCCCTGTAAAATGAACTCAGAATTAAATTTTGACAGTTCTGTTAGCTCTAAAATATGAAACAAAGTCAATATTGACCATAAGTTTGTGTTTTTGAGTTCTCATTTGCAATTTATGCCAATTTATGGATTTTAGTTAAGTTTAAGGCCTAATTTTAAGGTTGGGTGGTATTTTGGTGTTTGGAGTGTTGAATCAGAATTCTAACACTTACATCAGCTCCAGAATAGTGAACTTAGGCTAGTTTTACTCTTGGTATGCTTCCCAAGGAGTTCATGCTCGATTTGAGTTATGTGAAGAGTTAGAAATATTCTAGTTTTGGCTAAGTCTTGGTTAGGGATCATTTTCTCTCAAACGACCTCTAATGTAAACTTTGTCGATTTTTTTTGGGTCCGAAATGTGTTTTTCACATAAAATAAATATTTGATTTGTAAAATTTGGACTCTTTTTCATTTTTGAAATCCCGGTTGAAATTCAGAAAATTAATGTTTTGCTGGTATAGGGATTTGTTATTCGCGATAGTGATGATTCTTCACGCGATAGCGATGAAACTTTTTCCAATTTCTCTATGCGATAGAAACCCTTATGATGCTATAGTGATGACCAATTTTCAGTACTCTATGCGATAACAACCCTTATAACACAATAGCGATGACTAATTTAAGTACTCTACGCAATAACGACTCTTTATGATATGATAACGATGAAGAAAATGTTTGGCTGTTATATAAAAACCCTGCATGACCCCATCATTTATTTATGTCAAAAACATTGAGATTCCAACTGTTTTTTTGTGAAAATATTTCTCCAAACAGCATTCAAAGGTTGAGAAAAATTACCACATTGTTGTTCTTCGGTTTCTGCGCGTTTTGGGTACTCAAATTTCTTGATTTCCTCCATCAATGGCCCCAATTGATAATGTTGATAAAATCACGCCATAATCCTTATATTATTGAGTAATTCATTGTTTTTTGAGTCTATTTTTCTTCTAGTATCATTAATACATTGAAATTCCAACGTTTAATCCATAAAAATTGCATCTTTGACCCCGTTATAGTCAAATATTCCCGAAAATTTTTAAAGCCCTTCCCGCACTCGAATTGTTTCTAATTTTGGAGCACAGATTCCTAGAACATTGGGAACTTTGTAGAGAAGTTTATTTTCAGTTTCAGTGAGCGGACCCCCTATAGGCTCAATTTTAGGCCCAACCCGAAACTTAGAATAAAGTATATCGTTAGACTCATATTAACATATAGAATACGTTGACACAAGTTTCAGATCATTTGGAAACCATTTGATATCATCGTAGTACTATTCGTGAACTTGCAGTGCTTTATCATCAAACGACAGGTAGGCTCCATGGGGCTATATTTGGGCTTATAACTTTAATAAATGTACTAAATAGCATCCGTAGGTTGGGTAGTTAGGTGGATATGGTGATCCTGTACCATTCTTTCATTCGTCCCGTGTTGATATGTACATTCGTGGCATCCGATTTATTTGGTGCCTGTGACATAGAAGTTGGCTAATGATACATGTACAAGCATAGAATATTGTTATTATATGATCACATATTTATATATATATACTTGTTGATATCTTGTGCATTCATGACACCTGAGGTTGGGCTTATGGCTCCGATAAGAGTGCATTGGGGCTGGGTCAGTATCACCACCTGAGTATTGAGCCGTGATGGCTAGAGGCTGATTTTGGTAATAAAGATGGATAATGACATAATCAATAAATGGAAATATTCTAATAATATTATAAGTAATAACCTTTGTAACTATTTTAGACTCGGCGGTGTATCGAGCACCCTATAATACTATTTTCACTTGTTTTAGTCTAGGCTTTACATCCTGGCATCGAAAAATATTACTTGACTAATTAACGCTATGACTTGAGACCGGTTTCCTTCAACAGTGAGTACAACCACTGACACTTGAGTCTGTCGTTATACGACAGTGAGTACAACATTTGACACCTTTCACATTACTAATTATGGATACATGATGATACCCTATCTATTAAGGATATTGATGATACAATTATATTGAGGCATTGTACGCCCTGACTTGCTGAGTATGACTTGATGAGATTATTGATATTAGGAAAGAGATGCCATAGTTTGAGACCCTTGAGGCACTGTGATTTGGGATGTGAGGTTATGATGACATTAGAGATTGTACGTGGCAACATACCTCCATGGACCTGGCCTCCGGACTGCAGCGACACAGAGGGGGATATATGGCGGAAGGGGAGATATACCGAAAATATTTAGGTTAGCCTTCCATGGGTCTGCCTGCTGGGTCTACGAGTACCGAAGGAGATGCGTATAAAGTACTGGTTACTTCATGTGTTTATATTTACTTTTCTGCACTTGTTTTTCTGGCTGAGACGTAAGGCCTACAGTGAGTGTGTTTTCGGTCTACTTTGCATTTCTTTCTGGGGGACTCGTCAGCGTCTATTTGCATTACTTTATTATTCTTATTATTGCTTAGTAGTTATTATTGGTTAATTGACACTTCATGTTATATGGGATATTATACGTTACTCTATTATTCATTAATTCATCCTTTACTTGGGGTTACTGGTAATACCGCCCATGTTCTTCTCCTGCCCTCTTTTGACTCCTGTTTATTGTGTTATTATTTACATATAATATTGCAAGAATTCCGGATACGTTTTCCTTAATCACCCGAGGTCCTGTTATGTGATTAGCTAGCGATACATGTCTACTTGTACTTGATTCTTATTTGAGTAGCTAGTTTTTCTTGTTGTGCTATTTACTTCTGTGACCCCTTTATTGTATTCCGTTATTTACTGCTTTTATTATTGTTATATGCTCAGTGGGCGCTTGAAGCCTACTGGATACGGATTTCTTCGGCAACTTGTACTCATACTATATTTGCACATGTCCAGATCCAAGTACAGGTGCCCGACCATAATTACAGATCATTGTTAGTGCAGTTACATTCTACATCAGTGATTTAGGGTGAGCTTGGCATCCGACTTTTCTTGCTTCTCTTTGACATTAGAATTTTTATTTACCTCCATGTATTTTCAGAGACACAGTTGTGTTAGAGGATTTATTGTTTATGTACTTAGTGGTTCGTTTGACACTGATACCGAATTTTGGGCATTTGTTTGAATATTATTACTTCTGCTTATTTCACTTATATACTGCTATTTTAAATTTGTGCTTTCCACATTCGATATAGTAGTCCTTCGTTTAGTCTATGAGCTACGGGGTTGGTCCTACTACTGGTGGGATAGTAGGACCTATCATGATCTGCGAAATTGGATTGTGACATAAGGAGACTACTAGATCATGGACATGATTTTTACAATTGTTAGAAAAAATCATTGAACCTAAAGAATGGCAATAATATCACCTTTGTTTCTAACATGTAGAAGGTAAATGATACGTTGTATTTATGCAATTTACATCTATTCAATTTTATTTTATTTTTTGATACTTATTAATTGGTTTTGACATATACATGGATTATCAGTTGGAGTGAAAAATGTCCTACCATTATCAAATCATAGGTACTGTTAAGATACTATAAGTTTTATATTATTTTTTCAAATATACATTAACTTTTACTTATTTGCAGGTATCATATAAGACATATTTAAGCTAATTGAATGAAGAGGTTTAGCACAGGAGAAATGAAGAAACTTATTTGGTGGTCTGACTAGAGTACTTAGGAAGAAGATCTAAGGACCAACTGAATGTCCTTTGTGCATTGTCAAAGAAAACTACTAAAGATTTGGTTAAATTTTCACTAAAAAGATGGTACAGGGCAATATTTTAATACAATGTGTAAAATCAGATGGTAGACAATAATTTTACTCAGTTGTCCTTTAGCTCTTGGATCCTAGAACTAGTAGGCAAAGAGATTAGAGTCAAAATAATAAATAGGTTGAAAAGGAAGAAAGATGAAGCAAGAACATGGAAGAAATACAGTCCTTTTTGCATGAAATTCTACATTTCCTACGAGAACATTTCCCATTAATGAAATGTGAATTCAATAGAGACCTTGGGTATGAAGTGCGCCAAGGTGAAGATAAACATACAATGAATATAGTAGAGAAGAAATGTACATCCAGGTAAATAACTTAACTTTTACTATGTAGTAATTATTTGAACTAAATTATTACTTTTTTTAAGGTCTAGTTAAGTGAATGGCATCCCATACCCCCATGCCATCAAGGCTTTGGACTACGAAAACATTATTCCTACATCTGAAATAAGCTAATGGTATATCAAATAAGTCTATCTTATGACATACAGGAACAAGTTGTTGCCTATGAGAGGTTAACAATTCTGGAAAGTATTGCCAGAACATGCCATGGATCCACATGGTATTATGAAAACAGTTGGAAGGCCAAACATTAAAAGAGATAGATAAAAGAATGCAACTATAAAAAGAGGAGGAGACATGGCCACCGCTTGCTGACGACGGAACACATCGTCAATTAAAGGATCCTTATCTTGGACAACGGTTGAAAGGTGGTCTCATTCAAAAAAAAAAAAAAAAAGAAACTATAATAAATCACTTCTGGAACTTTAGTAATTTTGGCCCTTTTTTAAAATATTTGTATTTCAGAGGCACTTCTGAAACTCTAGCTAAGTAGAAATTGCTATTTTGATATTGAAAAAAATTATTTTTCAAATTAGTTGACCAAACATACAGTCATTCCTCAAACTTTCTCAAAAAATATTTTTGACCAAAAAAGAATAAATCAAGATAAGCAGCTTTGAAAATTGGCCAAATAAACTACTATTTTATCACTATCATAAAGAATTAAATTATTGAACTTTATATAAGTTTTAGAGAAATAAATTGAGCATATAATGTATGTAAGAAAAGAAACAAAGATGTTTTTGTGTTCAGCGACGGAGCTACCTTCGGCAAAAGGATGGTTAGGTGCATATCTTTCGTCATAGTATTATGTGGAGTGTAGATGTTAAATATTAATTATTATAAGTAAATATTTAATTTTGAACACTTTAACACACTGTAAAGAAAATTTGCAAATTCTTTATCAAATTTCTGATTCCGTCATTATTTGTGCCTGTATTTGTTGATTTGGCTTATATTCCAAGTTCAAAGTATCTGAGGATCACCTCAAGTTGCAAATAATTTATATTTTGGTAAATTATTTCTAGTTTGCTTCTACATCCTCCATGACTTATGCATAAACTTTAGTTTTAATTGCTAATAGTTCATGGTAAATATTGACTTCTTTTCTCCCCTTGGACATAGTTACTTTCTTCGAGTTTATTTTATTTCTTTTAATATATAAAATCTAGAGATTCTACACTAATCAGATTATTTATCCAACAAACACATAGACATAATAAAGGTTATATTGTTTGCTCTTTAATTTTATATATTACTGTACTACCATATATAAGTAGAAATGACAACTTTAAAAAGTCATGTTTAAAATTTTTTATTTGTTGATGTGCTTAAATTATTAATTAGTATTCTGTCCATTTTAATTTAGGTGATATTATTTAATTTGGCATAAAAATTTAACGAAAAAAATATTTTTAAAATTTATGATCTAAATTAAAATATTTGTATAGCTAGAAATCATTTATATATAGTAAAAAATCAATGTAAAGGGAAAGATTTTTTTAATAATTTAAAGTTTAATTATAAAAAAAAATGTCATTCTTTATAAAATATACAAAAATGGAAAGAGTATATACCCGTAAGCCCCAAGGGTACAATCAGTATGCGAAAGTATGCAATGCAAGAGAACCCAATCCAACTTCCTCCATATGCCTGAAGGGTACAATTAATATACGAAAGTATGCAATGTAAGAGGGCGCCGGAAAGTAATTCAAAGTATCCCGCCTGCACTCTCCTTAGTGCACAACCACAGCCAGAAGGACCCGCATGATACATATTACTACAACCTCATATACTTTTTCCCTAGGCTTCGCATAGCCACCAAGAACCACAGGGCCCGTGGAAGGAATAATCTCCCACATGCTCAAACATCGTAATCAAGCCAAAATCATTTCAGTGCCAAAACCTCGACTGCCCCCCTTTTCTTTTTTTGTTTATTCTGGACCCCAAAATGCCCATTCGCTTGTCATTGGGGATCCCAATCTGACTTGCTCTCAACTCGTATATTTTCACGACCCGGAGTTATCCCCTGAAAGTGATAAGGCATCCGCAGCCACAAAGTGACCTCGAAGTATCCTTGACTCATGCATAGCTCTAACCATTCACTCTCAGTGGAAGCAATATCAATA
Organism: Withania somnifera; assembly: GCA_039654485.1. NCBI lineage: Eukaryota > Viridiplantae > Streptophyta > Magnoliopsida > Solanales > Solanaceae > Withania > Withania somnifera. Next base: position 6,534 of record JBDJHY010273894.1, read on the forward strand.
ACAATATATTTATAAAGTGGACACCTCATAAGAATGAATAAAACTACAGAACTAAACTTGAAAACTTTAAATCCAACGACTATTACATTACTTATCTGAAAGCCTTTAAACAACATAATACTAGGCTGTTAGGACAAGTCCCTAGCTAACCTTGAAATAAAAGAAGTAATAACTCAACAGTCTAGTCTTAGCTCTAACAAAATAATTAAGTAAAAGAAACTAGTTTCTGGTCCATGTGAACTCACCAATCTCTATCTCAAATTGAAGTAGAAAATCTGGTCAACCGCAAGCATAAAGATGGCTGGTTGGATCTGCATGATTGAAACATGCAACATAAATTATGCGATTAGTATATAATAATTAGTATGCAGGAAGGTGACAAGAAATAGATAGTAATAAATATGCTCAACTCAAATATAAATGTATGTAAATAATCTATGCAATGCATGATCAGAGTAATAACTCTTACCTCAGCTTCAAAATATAAGATTAAACAGTTTTAATAATTTATCGAATAAAACTTTATCTTTTTTTAAAACATAAGAAAGACTCAGAAAATCACTCATAAATTTCATTAGCTTTATCAAGGTAAAAGACACTTAGTCAAGCTCTTTCAAAGACAGATGCTGAACAATGAGAGGTTCTATATTGACATATAAGACTATGTGTGTAGACATGATATTCATCATGTGTCCCGGTTGATGGGTGCACTATACCCCGCCACAGATAAAGTACCTGATATTAACCTAGTGGATCCAACAAATCCGGGTCTGAGGAACATGCCTCTTTAGGAAAAATGATATAATTCTATCGTTAACAATATAGTTATGGTATGGGAACTTCATCCCTATTAACGCGGTACTAATACCACTCACAAAATCTGACGCCTTCTCTCGACTTGTCTAGTAAAAACATTTTACTTTACAACTTACCAAGTAAACTTTCTTAACCTATCTGGACAAAACATGTCTTAGCCTTTTTGGCAAAATCTGATAACTTCTTTCAAACTTTTAACTAAGTTTTGACAGAGCCAAGAATTTAGACAAAACTGAAACATTTTTCTCAAGTTAGTGATTCTGAATCAGAACTTCTACAATTCATAAAGAATATATTTTTCAATATTAAACCAACTTAATCCATGAATTTCAAAATAGAAACCTTGACGTTTAACACCACAAGGGATTTCACATAAAAGAACTCAACAATCTATGAGTGATAAGCATGATTGATATATTCAACTTTAAATTTATCAATAAAAAATTATTATAAACATGAATGTGAATCAAAGGAACATTTAATTCACAATATAAAGTGCATAAACTCGTATGAATTACTCAATAAATAGTTGAAAACATGCTTAGGAGAAATTTCACAAAATACTTGACGAATTGAATAACCCTAACAATTATACTACGAACTTCTCAACTTTAAAATTCAGATTTTTTGGACATGGGTGAAAGAATATCCATGCTCATTAGCCCACATGCCTTTTTGGAAGCTTCAACACGCAACAAATTGGTGAGGAGCCATGATTCTTGAAGCTTGAAGAACCCTAGGCTTTGAGGAGAATAAAAACTTCCCTTCTTCTCTTTGCTTCTGTTTTGTTTGATTATGTGGTGACTTAGGGGTTTAGATTCGACTAAGTGTAGGGACTCAAGAGTAGGATAGGAAATATAATTCTTAGGTAATCTACCACCTTAAAAGACCCCAAAATGATGTAGCTTGAATAGTGATTAGTAGGGGAAATGTAGGAAATAACCTTACAAAAATAAAAAAAGCTACGCAGGGAAAAGTGGTTTGGCGCGCCCAACACTTTAGCATGCCATGACAGATGGCATGGCCTAGGTATTTTATTCTTTGCACACTTATTTCAACATGTCGAGCTTGCTATGGCGTCGGTCTTCCTAGAGTGACACGTTGAGGGAATCTAAGCATTTTAAAACACATGTAAATATGTGGGGTTGATACCTAAACATTACCAAGCTTTAGGATAGGATAAACAACATCATTTACTCTTTGAAAGCATCAACACACGCTAGAAGCGCAAGGAAACATCAAAGTATTACAAGACCTTAGAAAAAGGATCATAACTTCCTACTCAGAACTCGAAATAATGTGCTACCTGTTGCATTGGAAAATAGACTCTGAGGGCTTCAATAATCATGCGACACAACTATTATATGCTCTTGGAAAGATATAATCAATTAGACTCACATTAAGGCTCAAGATGCAAGTTTAACCACGTGCAAGGGACGATTAAAGTTCCAACTAAATTTTTGGGGTGTTATGTTACCTCTCTTTTGAGATCATTCGTCCTCAAATAAAGATTTAAACTGACACTGAAGGGATTTACTATGAGAGCGACTTACTGACCTCTGGAATAACATGTACTACTCACGAAAAAGCTACTCAATCACTTAAACTATTATGGACCATGCAAGTAAACCGTGAATATACTCAACAGACTCATGCATTGTTACATGCTATATCTAATTGACAAGGGAGTTATCACAACCCAATTTCGCGGATCATGATGGCACCTACTATACCACCAGTTGAAGAACCAACCTCGTAGTTCAAAGCCTAAGCGGTGGACTACTATATCAAATGCAAAAAACACAAGTTTAAAATAGCAGTATATATAGTGAATAAAGTGAAAATGATAAAGTCAGCATAAATGTCCAAAATTCGATATCAGTGTTAAACGAACCATTAAGTACAAAAATAAGAAATCCAAAATATCTAATACAATAGTGTCTCAGAAATGCATGGATATCAATAGAAATGCCAAAGTCCAAGAGAAGCAGGTAAAAGCCGGACGCCAAGCTCACCCTGAATCTCTGAAGTAGAATGAAATCTACACGAACAGCTAGCTATAATCACAGTCTGGAACCTGTACTCGGATCTTTACATGTGCAAGTGTAGTTTGAGTACAAGCTGCCGAAGCAACCCGTACCCAATAGGCTTAGAGGGCCCACTAAGCACATAACAATAATAAAAGAAGTAAATAACAGAATACAATAAAGGGGGCACAAAAGAAAATAGTAGAACAAGAGAAGCTAGCTACTCAAATAAGAATCAAATACAAGTGGACATATATTGTTAGATAATCATATAAAAAGATCTTAGGCAATAAAAGAAAACGTACCCGAAATACTTACAAAAGTAGATGTGAATAATAATACAATTAACAGGAGTCAAAGGAAGAAAAGAGGAGAAGATGATCGGTGTACCGGTAACTTCAAGTATAATGGAAAACTGATAATGGAGTATTACACACAATAACCCATATAAGCAACATGCCTCAGAAATACATTATCTTAACTACTCAGTACAACAACAATATAATAAATAACCTAACACAGAAGTCACGCTCACCGTAGGCCTTACATCTCAGCCAGGGTACACTGAAGAACACAAGTGCAGAAAAGCAAATACAAACACATGAAGTAACTAGTCTTGTGTACGCATCCCCTCCGGTACCCGTAGGCCCAGTAGGTAGAATCCATGGAAGAAAAACCTAAATATTCCCAATATATCTCCCCTTCCACCATATACCCCCTCCTCTGTGTCGCTGCAGTTCGGAGGCAAGGTCCATGCAGGTATGTCACTATGTACAATCTCTAACGTCATCATGACCACACCCAAATCACAAAGCCACAAGGGTCTCAAAGTGTGGCATCTCGTGCCTAATATCAATAGTCTCATCAAGTCGTACTTAGCAAGTTAGAGTATATGAGGCCTCAATATACTTTATCACAAATATATCAAGA
>JBDJHY010273915.1:0-10305 GCA_039654485.1 Withania somnifera
TCGTGGCGAGACTTGTCCTCAGACTTCGAATTTGATTCGAGATGATACAAACAAAGTTAGATTTTTTGGGGCTAGATTTCATATAGCACCACACCACACAGACAAAGGAGCTATACAGATTATACATTTTTTTTCTTGAGTTTAGTGTTGGGATTTGATGTTTTGCGGGTCCATTAGGGGTCATATTAGATCACAGAGTACATTAGTGAGTTTGTCTACAAATAGGACCTATCTTCAAAGTTAGTCGCAGTTTACCCAATTCATCCACGTCTCTATGCCTCGTTGTTGTGTACCAAACTCCTTCCATGTATTTGATTACGTGAGCCTTGCATTCGTATTTATTTCATACTTTGGCTATGACTTTCATCTTAACTTTCGCAAACAAAAGTTTCTCTAGTGGTAGATATTGTAATGACCATCGAGGTCATTTTCGTACTTCCAGAATTTCTCTATGTTTAAAACATTCTTTTAGCTTTCCTAGATCAATCGTGACTTGTTGGGACCGATAATTAGGTTCCCATGCAGTTTTATAGCTTGGTTCCTTTTTTATTTAAAGCTTCTCGGTGCCTTTTTTGGCTTAAATAACCTTGGATCATCATTTCGTCAGTTCCATTAGCTTAGTAACGCCGACTTCTGTCTAGAAGGACTTTTGGTTCATATTCTGGGGCTTTTAGTTGCAGTATTGCACCGTTAGATTAATTTTCTTATTTTGAATAATAATTATGTTTCAATCTTTAATAAAAATAAAATATATATACTTTTAGTGTCATCAAAAAAAAAATCGTCACTAGTTATAAAAATAGTCTTTTCAAATAATATTGTCTCATATCCTTGTATTTTGCAAAAAGTTATAGGCTATTAATATTTTATCAGAGATAGCATATCTAATCATATTATTTCAAGGGGTAGATATTAATAGAATAAATCTTTATTAATTTTTGTATATTTAAAATATTATAAGTATTTTATAACTAGCCAATACAATACCCCAATATATGTATAGAGTGATCAAAGGATGCTTGAGGCAGTGACACGTAGTCAAATACGTGGTACTAAGATTGAATGAATGTTGTTGTAGTTAATGCACATGACTTGGTAATAGCTAATTACTTTGTTAATGATTAAATCCTAGTAAGGAATTAAGTTAGTAGATATTCTAGTCTATTTCATATAGATAAACATTGAAAGTTCACTATATTAAATTATTTATTCAGCTGCCTCTTAGCTATATACATAAGTGGATGTTATGTTAAAAAGGTTAGCTAATATTTCATTTTCTTATCTTCATCTTATGATTGTAATTTATCAATTATTGGTTATAAAAAAATATATCTTATAACATGATACCATAAGACATTACAAAATATTCTTTGTGCAAATATACACTTTTGTAGCTCGAAGAAAATACATGCAATAGACTTTGTTGATCATTTGGTAAATATATATATACATATATATTTAATAAATCATATTATGTGACCTATTTCTATCTAAGCCAGACGGAGTTCGAGCTAGATTTTGAGAAGCTTAAAAGAGTAACATTAAAGCTTCATGCGATTTTGAGCTTGTTCATGATATTTTGATATCTCAGCGCATTTTTTTAGGTTATTTTCTGATGTGAAAATGACTAAGAAGTAGAAATTAAAGATAAATAATGAGACACAATGGTAGGAATTCTTATTATAACCCTAAGGTATATCAAACCAAAGGACCCGTTTGATTAATCCCTGCAGAGCACCACTCTTTTATGACCTCAAGCAAACCGAAGTCCTAAGAAATCAAATGTAATGACCCTCATGGTCATTTACGATGAATACGCAATGCCTTTTATCTTAGAGCGTTTCAGCAGTTGCCCTAAGTCATTTATAACTTATTGGGACCGATAGTTCGAATCCCTAGTGACTCGGTTGAGAAATATATCAAATTGTCTATTTTAGAGCCTAAAACTAAGAAATCGTTGACCAAAGTCAACTTTCCTTCAATACGAGCTCGGAATTTATTTCTGATAGTTTCATTTGCTTCAACACACCAAACAAAGTCAAGTTGACCTTAAGTTTGTATTTTGGAGGTTTCATTTGCAAGTTATACGAATTTATGAAATTTGATTAAGTTTTAACTTAAAAGTGGAGCTTGGGTGGTAATTCAATGTTCTGATTATCGGATAGGAATTCTGATGCTTCCAGTAGCTCCGGAATAATGAATTTAGGTTAGGTGAGGTGTTGGTTTAATTTTCGTGCGTGTCGTTGTAAATTTGAGGTGTTGGTGGAGAAATGCGCCTTTAGACCCTTTTGGTTTGAGGGGTCATCTTGAGTAAATGACCTTCTATGCCATTTTCATCTATTCTATTGAGTCCAAAATATGTTTTTTACTCAAAAAACATATAAGGTTTGTCAAATTTGGACTCTGTTTCAATTTTGAGACCCCATTTAAATTTGTGAAATTTTGTAGCAAAATGGACATCACGATTAGCATCACGACGTGATTCTAATCGTGATGGCCATTCTGCTTCACCTGGAATTGCATCACGATAAGGACCACCACGTGATCCTTATCGTGATCAGTTATAAATGTTCCGAAAATCAGTATTTTAACCCTTTTTGACCCCAATTTCTTTTATTGATTAAACCACCTCATCCCAACCCATTTTTGAGAGAAAAACTCTCCCCAAACTCAATTCAAGGTCCAAGGAAGAGAATATCAACCTTCTTCATTGTGTATACACGTAATTGGTACGTTTCTTGTTCCTTCCTCCTTCTTCCTTCTTCCTTCTTCCTTCTTCCTTTCTCTATTTCTTCTTCTTTAGTTTCTAATTTCTTTCTCCATTAATGGTTATGAACTAGGGTTGAACAAATCCTTTCGTAACTTTATTTATTTCATTTATTTCTTCGTTGCTGGTATGTATGTTGCTCCTAGAGTCTCCATCTCATCCGAATTTTGGCGTGGTTATTGTTTATATCAAATCATCATAGCCCATTTATCCAATTCTTTGTGGGATGATTTGGAGCTCTTTCGTTGCTCGCCCTAAGCTCAAATTTGGGTCATGGGTTCCTGGCAGCATTGGGAACACCATGGTGAATTTTTTTTTGGTTTCGGCAAGCGGGCCTTGCAAGCTCGTTTTAGGCCTGATTTTGGACCTAGTCCGAAATTCATTTTAAATTGTGTAGTTAGACTCGTATTAAATTATAGAATTCATTGGCGCAAATTTCAGATTGTTTAGAGCATGTTTAATATCAGTCGGAGTAAGATTCTTGAATTTGCAAAGCTTTGTAGTCGGACGACAGGTAGGTTTTGTGGGGCTAACTATGGGTTTATAGCTTTGATAATTATGCTGAATAGCGTCTTTGGGTTGGGTAGCTAGGTTGTAGAATATCCTAGTACCATTTTTTCGTCCATTCGATATTGATATTGATATCGATATTGATAAGTTGGCACCCGATAGATATGGGGCCCATGGTTTAGTGTTTGATTATATATACCTGTGCAAGGCATAAGACGTGGTTATATCATGATTATATATTTATGACGACATATTTATGTGTTGTTGATATGCTATGCATTCATGGCACGAGAGGCCGAGCCTAAGGCTCCGATGAGAGTATATTGGGGCTGGGCAGGTATCACCACTTGATTCTGAGCTGCGAAGGCTAAAGAGAGATATTGATAATAATGATGTTTCGCAATATGCTTAATGATAATATAAGTAATTGGCTTTTTACTTGTTTTAGAATTGACATAGAGTCGAGCACCCGGTAACACTATATTTTACTTGTTTTAGTCCATGCTTCAGCTCCTGGCACCGGGCCATATAAATAAATATATAGCTGTTCTACTAATTAATGATGGCACTTGAGTCCGACCCAGAATTAGTAGTGAGTACAGCGCTAGGACTTGAGTCCATCTCCGCACGGCAGTGAGTACAGTTTTGGACACTTGTGGCACTACTAGTTATGGATACATGATGACACCCGATTTGTTGAGGATATGATCAGATGTGATGATATACAGGCTTGTAACCTTGATTTGTCAAGCTGGGCTTGACAGTACGATTGATATTCGACACGATATGCCAGACTGTTGAGACCCTTGGGGCTCAATGATTTGGGATGTAAGGATATGATGATGTTAGATTTGTACGTGGTAATGCACCCCCATGGACGTGGAGGAGGGGGTATGTGTAGTTGGGGGACAACATACACCGAAAACTTTAAGATAGCCTTCCATGGGTTCTGCCTGCTAGACCTACGGGTACCGGAGAAGATGCGTATACAGGATGGTTACTTCATGCATTGTGTTACTTTCCGCCCTTGTTTTTCTTTACTGTACCCTGGCTGAGATGTAAGGCCTACGGTGAGCGTGATTCTTGTGGTGTACGCTGCATTTATTTCTAGGGGACTTGTCAGCATTTTAATTGATTATCTTATATTAGTATTACTGTTTAGTTATCTTGGTTGGTTGCTTGTTGTTCCTGTTATCTGGGATCAGTACCTTAACTCTTATTCATCTATTCATCTCTTCACTTGAGGTTACGGGTATACCGACCATGTTCTATTCCTTATCTTCCTTGATTCCCATTATTTATTGTGTTATATTTCATACATATTGTTATAAGGGTGCCGGGTACATTTCTTTTCCATTACCTATGATCCTGTATATGATTAGAAAGCACTATCTGTCTATGTGACACTTGATCATTCTTGAGTTGCTAGTTTTCCTGTATTATCCTATTTGCTTATATGGCCTTATTTTTTATTCTCTATTATCTACCGTATTTATTATTGTTATGCTCTCAGTGGGCCCTCGAAGCCTACTGAGTACGGATTGCTTCGGTGACTTGTACTCATACTACACTTGCCCTTGTGCAGATTCGAGTATAGGTTTCCGTTCGTGATTTACAGATTGTTGTTCGTTCGGATTCTTTGTAGATCGGAGATTCAGGGGGCATGGCATCCAACTCGATCCTGCTTCTCTTCAGATTTATATTTTTGTTGATCTCCATTGTATTTTGGAGATCTTTTGGATACTGTATTTCCCTTAGTTTTATGATTCTGTACTTAGTGGTTCGTTTGACACTGATACCGGGTTTTGGATATTCATTCTTTCTTATTTAATTTTGCAACTTTATTATTCCATATGACTTGATATTCTTCCACATTAAATGTAGTAGTCCTCTTCTTCGGCTACGGACTATGGGGTTTGGTTCTCCTACTGGTGGTATAGTAGGTGTCATCATGATCCGCGGAATCGGGTCGTGATAATGATAAAATTCATAGCGTTATAAAGAAATAAATGAGAACACTTTAATAATAATATAAGTAACTGTCTTTTGCTGGTTTAGTCTCGACACTATATCGAGCTCCTTGAAACACTGTTTTTACTTGTTTTAGTCCAGGCTTCACCTCCTAGCATCAAGAAAAATATATCTTTTTACTCACAAATGCTGGGACTTGAGCTGACTCCGTTCGGCAGTGAGTACACCGCTGGGACTTAAGACTGTCGTCGTACGATAGTGAGTATAACTTTTGACGCACATAGTACTAGTGGTTGTGGAAACATGATGATATTAATTATTGAGGACCATAGGTGATACTACCATATACATCGGATTTGAACGCCTTGACTTACCTAGTACGGCTAGAGGATATTACTGATATGATATGACTGATATGAGGCACTATGTGCTGGCGGGATAACACTGATATGAGGCATTATGTGTTGGCTGGATAACACTGATATGAGGCACTATGTGCCGGCGGAATAACACTGAAATGAGGCACTAGATACAGGCAGGATAATACTATTGTGGGGCACTATGTGCCAATTGTCATTCATTGTGGTTCTGAAAGTGGGATGTGAGGTTCTAATGATGATCATGTGTATGTTACTTTTCTGCACTTGTTTTTTTCAGTGTGCTCATAGACCGGATGGAGGATCTACGGGTGAGTATATTTATGGTGTACTTTGCGCTTTCTTATGGGGACTTGTCAGTGTTTAAGTGCTTTACTTTATTAGTCGTATCACTGGATAGTTATCCTTATCGGTTACTTGTTGTTGCATGTTATATGGGATTAGTTCTTTACACTCTTAATCAGTTATTCATCCTTTCACTTGAGGTTACCAGTATACCGACCATGTTCTATCCCTATCTTCTTTGACTCACATTTATTGTGTTATATTTCACATATGTTGTTGCAAGGATTCCAGGTATGTTCACTTCCATTGCCTACGATCCTGTTATGTGATTAGCTAGCACTATCAGTCTATGTAACACTTGTTTCGTACTTGAGTTGCTAGTTTTCCTGTATTGTACTATTTGTTCTTGTACTCTATTATCTACTGCTTTTATTATTGTTATGTGCTCAGTGAGCCCTCGAAGCCTACTGGGTATGAGTTTCTTCGGTGTCTTGTACTTATACTACACTTGCACATATGCAGATCCAAGTAAAGGTTTTCGCTCGTGATATACAGACAACTGTTCGTTCGGATCTTATTTACATCGGAGATTCAGGGTGAGTTTGGTCCAACTTGTTCCTGCTTCTCTTCGGACTTATGTTTTATTGATCTCCATTGTAATTCGGAGACATCTTGATACTACATTTATTTTTGTTTTATCATTCTATACTTAGTGGTTCGCTTGACACTGATACCGGATTTTAGGTAGATTTTTTTACTATTTAAGACTTCCACAATTATTATTTTATCTTAGCGTTTGATATTCTTCCGCATTTAATGTAGTAGTCCTCCGCTTCGACTTCGGACTATAGGGTTTGATTTTCCTACTGGTGGTATAGTAGGTGCCATCATGATCCGCGAAATCGGGTCGTGATAGTTTATCACTTTGGAGCCGTGTCAGATGAAAATGTCATGCACAATTTTAAATAAGAGTAAGTAGTGAGGAATCACCTTGATACATTGGACCTCTTACACTACATTTCTATTTTTCTGCTTTTGTGTTAGTTGGAAAATCTTTAAGTAAAGGTGTTAGCCGGTCCAATTATTTCGAATGGACCGGCCCAAAATATATCGGACCGGAATGGTCCACATTAACACGGACCAGACCGATAAAGTAACCGGGCTAATCGATCATATTTGAGTCAAGCCAGTCCAGCGAATCTGTACTGGTCAAGCCAATATCAACCAATCCGATTTTAAAAAAATAAAAATATATCCATTGTTGCCTGGGTTGTCCCTTTTGGACAGTTATTGGGCCATTACCATTGGGTAACGGTCCAAAACAACCATTTTGGATGCTTTTTAAAAAAAATAATTATTTCAATTTTTTTCTATAAATAACACTTCAATTTTTTCAATTTTCACAACTCTCTCAATCTTTATCCATCTCTCTCAATATTTTTCCTGAAAAAGTATTTTAATTGTTCTCAATTAATTTTTTGATATATTATTTTGTAATTATTAGCTACATAAAGTGATATAGTGGAAGTTTCAACTTTCAAGTGTTCATTGAGCAATTACTTCGGTAATCTAGCATAATTGTTCCATCTTTTTCTTTTAATTTTTAAATTTATTTATTACTTATAACTATATTAAAAAATAATTTTAAATTCTATTATTATAATTCTTAATATGGATAGAGTAAGAAAAATAGGTAAAAATATTAAAAATTAATGTCCCAGTAGTAGTTCAATAACAAGAAAAAAATATGTTCTTATAGTACTAGAAATTATAATCATACATCTGACCCTCTACCTAGTATTGCTAGTGAATCTGAACAAGAATTTGAATATGATGAGGGAGTAGGGGAGGGGGATATGCATGATATGAATTATGCCGAATTGCAAGAAAATTTCGGAACGAAAGAAGATAAGGAATTAGAAGGAGATGCTAATATTACTCTTGACGAGCTTAATTATAATGATGATGATGATGACAATAATCATAATTTCAAAGTCTCACCTCTCAATATGTTAATTTTGCTCCCAAACCTCCTAGAGAACCTAGAAAAATTAGTGTTGCATGGAATTTTTTTAAAGATATAACAAAAGTTGAAACCCTCAGATGTATTATTTGTGATCAAGTATTTTTGCATAAGAGGATGGGGGGAGGTAATGCAGGGGGGACGAGTACATTGACGAGACATTGTAGAACTAAACATAAAGTATAATGTACCAAAATAACTGGTGTTAAGAAAGGCGGATTGAAGCATAGTAGATTAAATTTAAAAATTAATAAATTAATTCAAAATTATAAGAAGCACAAGACCATTAGAAATAGCGAAAATGGTACTTGTAGGTTGTTTTTCTTTCACTTTTTGATTCTTCTGATGCATTTGTTTTTTATATTACAAAGAATTTATAATTCAATGTTTGTCGATATTCCTAGAAGTGTATGTCGGTCATATATTTTTAGATTACACAGACAATAAGCATTTTATTTACGTACCCTATTTCTTAATCTTCGATGTAGAGTTTATCTAACTTTCGATCTTGGTCATGCTGTAAATAGAAATGATTATTTAACCATTACTTGTCATTGGATAGTTAATAATTTTATAATTCAAAAATGAATTTTAGCTTTTCTTTTTGATGAAAAATCTTAGGCATGATGAAGAATTTATTTCAGACACAATTACTAAAGCTGCTAATTACTATAATATGAATGGAAAATTTTTATGTGTAGCTTTTGACAATACATCGATAACACTGCCACTATTGACACATTAAAAGAATCACTTTCACCACTACTTGAAGATACTTTTCATATAAGGTGTGCTTGTCATATATAAAATTTAATTTTCAAGGATGTTCTTTTTTTTTTAAAACTTATACTTGAAAAATTAAGACTTGTAGTAGGATTTATTCAAGGTAACAATACAAGGGTTAAGCTTGCAGATGTTAAAGTAAAATATGCACAATTCACTCTAAAACCTAGATTAATGCCCGAAGAAATAAAAACTCGTTGGAATTCAACTTATTTATTTTTAAAAATTTGCTACAAATATAAGAAGCTCATTAGTACTACTTTTATCCAATTTTGTCAATCACCTGAGTATATGTTACAAAATTCTGATAGAGCCCCAATTAGAGAAGTAAATGTATTTTTAAAAACTTTTTTTACAATGCTATTAATGTATTTTTGTCTCAATATTATCCCACCGTTTATTTTGTTCTACCTTATGTAGTTGAAATATCTCTATTACTTTCTGAATATAAGCTTAAATACATTTTCGAAGATGCTATTGGCGTAATACTTGAAAAATTTTAAAAATATTTTTTTCAATTCTCACCATTTACTTAATTGGTGTTATATTAAATCCTTCTTTAAAATAGAAAACAATGACTAAATTTTGTACACAGCTTTATACAAGTTTAAAAATTAAACGTGATGAAGAACCTCAACTATTTGAGGCAATGGCTGACGCGAATAAGCACTTGAAATCTTTATATGACCACTATACCACTATAGTTGATAATCCCACACCAACCAATCTTACTAACCCATCTGATGAGTCTTCTAATTTTGCAGAGTCGTCATCATCATCATCATCATCATCATCATCATCTTCTAAAAGGCAGACGCATAATATGCTTGATTGTACCAACACCAGAATTTTAGTAGAATACCGGCTACCTCACACAGAGGAGTTGGATGAACTAAATCTTTATTTGTTACAACATTCCGATAAAATTAGTAAGAAAGTTAACCCGCTAGATTGATGGTAGGTGAATCAAGCAAGTTTTTCGATTTTATCAGCACTAGCCAGGGATGTCATGAATATTACAATGCCAATAGTTGCATTGAAAAGTGCATTCAGCCAGGGAGGACAGCAGACTGAGACCATTTTCGCATTCATTACGAAGCAATGCAATGAATGTTCTAGTATGTCTTAGAGACTGAATTAGATCGGAGTGAAGAAATAAAGGATTGGTTTCAAATTGGAAAGAAGAAGAAGAAATCGAAGAATTATTCTCAGTCCATCCTTCAGCAGAAGCAAGTCCTAGATATCGATTCGTTGATTTTGACCAGTGCGAACCAGTCGGTCCTAATGTTAATGTTGATGAATTAAATATAATGATTAAGGAAATGTAGTAAGTGTTGAATTATTTTTTCAATATTATCAATAAAGTGGTTCATTGAGTCACTTTTATTCTGATGTTGTTATCTTCCTTTATTATATAATATATATCTTCAGTAAATTTAGATTATATCTTTAGTATATATTTTTAGTATGTTTAATATATCTTTAGCATATAATATATATCTCTAGTATATCTTGTATATATTTTTATTATTTTTAATATATCTTTAGTATAAATTTAGCATATATCTTTACTATGTATAGTATCCTTA
>JBDJHY010273926.1:0-10305 GCA_039654485.1 Withania somnifera
TCAATAGTAAACATAGCTGCCCTTCCTACTTGGATCAAATATAGGGAAAGGTTTGACACGAACATATTATGGTTTCACATGTCTACAACCATCTCCAAAGCATACTAAGAGAGTTTAGTAAACTTCATCGCATACTTAGCCACCGTCTTAGAGCCTTGATCTAGACTCAGAAACTCTCTAACTCTCTCTTACCTCTTCTCCCTCAGAAAGAACCTATCCATCAGTTCCCTCTAAAACTCATCCCAAGGAGGAGGAAGCATTCCTGCCTCTCAATTATTCTTTGAAAGGTTATACCAAGACCTAAAGACCTCTTTCAGCCTATAAGCAACTAAGTCTACCCTGTCCACTTCCAACACCCTCATAACCTCACAAATCCTCTTAAACTCCTCTATACAGTTCTTCGAATCCTTATTGACTTTCAAACCAAATAAATTTTAGGGTGTCAATTCCAATAACTCCTTTACCCTCATAACTTTTGTATCAAGAACAACTGGATGAACGATGGGAACCTGAGCTGACTTTTGAGCTTGTACCATTATTTTCTAATCCATCATGTACATCATGTTGTATAACTTTGCAGTGGTAATGTCTAGGGGCGACTGTTGTGGATCTGGAACTAGTGGATCCTGATTTTGATGGTTCTTGTTAGCCTGGCGAGTTGATCATCATGGAGGCATGATCAGAAAGTCGTCAATCACGAGTCAGAATAGAATTCGAGAGATAAACACCAAAGCACAAGGTTGAATCATTAACAAAAGGAAATTGAAGAAACCCCTCCACTTCAATTGGTATTTTTTCAAGAAAAGCAGACATGGGATAAGAAATCCATTGTTTCACAAGATTTCAAATAGCGGTCCCAAATTCAAGTTGATTCTATTTTGACTCTTTCATACACGCTCAGTATTCTCTAAGTTATGCTACTTCATAGCCATAACTAAAACCTTACCTAACGTTGTCTTTCAGACATAACCTAGGTCTCTATGAACCTAATGCACTGATACCAAGATTTTAACCCTGAAGCTCACCCCCTAGTCATGGCAGGCATCCTTAGCCACTAAGTTAGCCAAGTGACTTTGGAAGAACCACTTGGCTCATATCTGTCTCTATCACTCAATCTTAGTGGAAACAATATCATGCAATAAATATTAACTAAGTGTACCTCACATTTCAATCAACAAATAATTATCTGAATAAGCATGAAAACTAAACATCCAAGTTTGACACAATTTATGTATGAAAGCCACTACCACACTAAGTATTGCAAATAAGTTAGGATAATGTCTTTAGTTGCCCCAAAACTGGATAATAATAATAATAATATCTCAAAATCTAAGTTCTAAATCAAAGAAAATGAAAAAAAACTTCACTTTGTTCCTAAATCAAGTGGGAACTCACTACTCTACTTCAACTCTTCTAGAATACGGGTCCAAGTCAACCGCGAATCTCTGGAAGGTTTCCCGGACCTACATGAGTAAAATCCATGCAATGCAAGAAAGTATGAGATTAGTACATTTGAATATACTAAGCATGTCATAGGATTAGGGCAACAGGCTATATTAATAAATAAAAAACTAGCTATGTAATGCATGAACACATAACACATACCTTAATTGTCACTTGCTGACCCAAATAAGAAAGATATATGTAATAAGATAATAATATAATAAAAGTTTGATTTTAGTTCTATTACCCGTAACTCTATATTTCTAACCAACTGATCTAACTATCAAATAACAGACAAAACTAACCACATAACAGTCCTGGTAGCTTCTCTAACCGACATACCTTGTGCACAAGGATACAAAGCCCAACATATATCTATATGCTAGAGGGTGTCCAAAACTTGCCAAAGGAAGGGTCATGAATTGTATCCTAGTGGATCCACTAATCCTGAACTATAAATGCCATTTTGGGCCATGAACTTACCAGGATATGGGATAAGGACTATGTCACCCAAATCCGTTCGGTGCTAATACTACTTCCAAAAATGAACATGAACTAAACATAAATTAATTCTGTCTATTTATCTTGACCATATAAGGGCCTATGAACTCATAATTTGTTTGTCTTTGCCATAATATCATATCTTAACCTTTTTTTAATTAACTGACTCGTGATCTATAGTTAGATTCTTAATAACACGCTTAGGTTATAATTCATAAACTAACCATTTTCATGAACTTTATTCCACAACTAACCATACCATGAACTCAACTAATGGAAGCTTTCTCAAAACATAACTGACCAAGCATATAAACTCCACAAAAGTGACATGAACTCATAAACTATACCAACTTCCCAATTTATAATAATCTATGCAATTCTAACATATTCATATACCTATAATTATAGTCATAAAAAAGATTATATAAAATGCATGAATTAATTACATGAACACAATTTATGGGGTTTTACCCTAAAATCTCTATGTCATGACCATGAATTGAAATACTGGATAGTTAGGCACAAGTCTCAGAAGGAACCTTTACTGAACGTCACATACCTGAATTTGGAGAAAATTTGCAAAGAAATTTAAGGATAAAAGGCTTCTCAAATATCCCTTGAAGAAGAACCCTACTCTTTATTCTTGAGAGAAGGCTTAGCTTTGATTACGATTTAAGGTAGAATGAATTAAATAAAGTTTTTGTGGCTTAAATAAAAATGACATATGATTGATGGTTTAAAAGGTGGGAAATGTCAAAACCAGCCTTGCAAAAAGGGGGAAAATTACCAAAAACTGACATGTAACCGCGACCCACCTGTGGCACGGTTGTTGCCGTAGCTACCACCCAACTTTGTAACAGTTGGTGACGCACCAACCAACCTAGAGTGACATGGTGGATGCCACTGTTACCATCAGTCCAAAATTCCCTGCACACTTTCTTAGAACGTGTCACATTTACAATCGATCTAAACTTTTTACCATGGCACATTAGGAGGTTTCTAAGCATGTAAAATATTTATAAACAAGTGGGACTAATCCCCAATCATTACCAAGGCTTAGGGAATGTTAAAAGAACCATTTAATCCTTTGAAAACACGAACATACATTAGAACCATAAGAAATAAAGAGGTGCTACAAGGATTTAAAGAAATGGGCATAATTTTCTACTCCAAGCTCAAAATGATGGCATATCTACCACTGTACCATCTAACATCTGGAGCATCTGCCTTAATAAGTCTTTGAGCACGGTAGGAAGTGGATGAATAGGCTGTAAAGGTGGCATAGAGGGTGCCTGTGGTTGTGAAGTAGTTGGGGCAGTAGCAACCGGTGGAGCATCCTCCCCTGCCCTTTCCTGGATCACTGGGGAAGGGTCTTGATCTACCGAAGATCCTCTAGTACGGACCATCTGCAAAAGAGTGAGGTCAAGGTAATCTATAGAAGAGTACAAATAAAAATGCACGATAGGATTCAAAGGAGGACAGTGTTTCATAAGGTACCCCTTAGCCTCCCGAAGATCAGATGTGGACATCTACGCACTGATCCGCAAGAATCTAATAGGTATTTGCTCCAGCACCAATTTTTTAAGTTGCAAAGTAGACTTCAAGGGATTTGTAAACATGAAAACCAAACCTATATATATACAATAGGGGAAAAACCTTTTTGGGATCACATTCAGGTTCAAGGTTCAAGGTTCAAGTCAAGCCACAAACAATTAATAAGTTAAGCTCTAGGTAACTCTAAGTGTTACAATACACAACACGTCATAGAGGAATTTCAAATCTCAATTAAAAGGACATATCCACAAGATCACAAAATCACATAATCACATAGTTTATTATTTTTAACTGCATGCTTAGCACTAGCACTCTTAATATAACCAATTTCCTCAAATCACACACAATTTAGAAAGAAAGAAGTAACACTTTATAAAGATACCAAAGAACCTAAACTTGCCTTAAAAACTAAGAAATACATTAATCGTGAGCCTTTCCCTCCCGCAAAGCCTCAAAAGAGCACAATTCAATAGTTTAGAGTTGAAATCCCTCTTTTGATGTTGTTAAATTTGGAGAAAATTGCCTTTAAAGTTGTGATATTAAAGCAGTTGGTGTGAAAAATAAAGATCCCAAAGTTATACCTTAAGTGCTAATAAGTCAATCCAATTGTGGATTTATTGTCTAGGTTTGATTTATTTGCCAAAAAGACTGATAAATCGGTCACCTACAGTAGTCCATGACAACAAAAACCAACCTATTTTCTAAGTTCAGAATATACCTTTAGGGTTCGCTCGAAATCCTGTGTAAGCAAATCATATATGCAAATATACTAAATTTAGTGTTCCGAACCCAACAAAACCATTAAAATATCATCCTAGATTCTTTGACATGATACCTGTTAAGGATCCCATGAACTAACTTTTACTGAAAAAGACCAAAATATCCCCATGGCTTATGGAAAATATAAGAGATTTAATTTTAGGCTAAAAAGCCTCTCGATTCCAATAAAATCATCAGATTTTGAATTTGGGAACTCTAACTTCGAATATTAACCAACATAAATCATTCCCCTAAAATTTTAACTTTATCCCATCAAAACACTCAAAAACCATACAAATGGGTCAAAATAAAAAACGAAGGTCATCCTATAAAAAATCCACCTTCTGTAGTTGATGACAATAACAATTTTTTGTTTTGACATTCCAAACTTGAAATAACCCCTAGAGTTACCCATTGCACTCTTCAAAGATTCAAAAACCAAAATTCTCTAAAACATGATAAAAACTTATTCTGTTTCCAAACTAACCTTGAAAGCTACATTGGTTTATCATGATGCAACCACAGGATGGCAAAGCGGACAAAATATCCAAAAAATTAAAAGAAATGCCTGGAGAGTCATTATAATTAGAGAGCTCCGAAAGAAGTTAAAACTGTTGAAAAGGTTTATCCACAGAAGTTTGAATAATTTATATAAGCCACATCATGACGCAATGTTAGATCAGACAATATTTAGGAGGCAACCCAAGATTGTATATGTAAACATATAAAAAATTAACTTATTGTGTCATGGTGTGTTCAATGTATTCAGGGTATATGGCTGTAGCAATAAAAATGTAGAAAAATGGAAAAGTGGTTCAACAGACCAAATTATGGGCCGTCAAACGCATCGACGATCCGTGCAATCCACCATTAAGTTGACCTAGTGAATAAAAAAATTGAAGGAAAGCTTGACAATTATTATGGACCATCAAAAATTTCAAGGTCCATGGACTTTACCATCATCCTTCCCCAAGAAAAAATTTATTTAAGGATCCACGAACCAATCGATAGACATTCAACCAAAATGATGGACCATTGTTTAGGTCGTTTGTATCCCAGGTAAGTTTAATTGTTTTAATTCATTTTGGGCTTATCCAACTCATAATTTTTTCCTTATTGGGTGGTTTTTACCCAATTTGAACAAGGGATAGAAACCTAAAAATTCAATTTACGACAAATGGGTCTTCAAGGAAAAATAAAAATAAATTGCAATGAATTACTCCCATCGTTACTCCCTTACATCAATGGTTACCACCATCATCTCCTACACATGATCGACCATCTCTCAATTTCACTTCATAATTACCCCTTAGTATAATTACAACCACTTGTTTTTGCTTTTTCTAAATTTCTTGCACTATGTGATCCGTCAAGTTTCTTGCACTAGGTTTTCACCATTGTTGGGTTTGGATTATGCGTTCCGCCATTGGTGTGTCTAGTTCCTGCTATCACTTGGTATGTATTACTTATAATTTTAATTAAATTTTGAGAGTAAATTTGATTCTTGGTGTCGAAAATGTTGCATAAAAATATATGGAATTAGAAGTAAAAATTATGATATGATGATGTTTTATATATGTTGATTATGAAGTACAAATGGTTTAGATTAGTTAGTTGAGGATAGTGAATCAATTAGGGTTAGTCACACATGGATTGGAGAATGGAGTTATATTGGTTAAATTTATGTTGGTTGGACTTTGATTTTTTCTTGAATTAGTTTAAACTATTATCAATGTTTGTTAGGGTTTATCACATTTGAACATAACTGAACTGAATACAAAATTGTACTGTTTTTGAGAAATAGTTGAGTGCATGTTCTTATGGTTAGTCAGGGTAAATTTTTACCCTCTGAGGCTATGAGCAGTATAAACTCATTACACTTTGCGTATTGTTTTTCCCTCCAACCTCACAAGATGATTGATTTTGATATGGGTGAAGTCTGAGTAGCCTACTTTTGATATGGGATTAAGTCTGAGTACCTTACATACTGTGCTAATAAGTACATGAGGCTTGTGAAAAGTTTTTCATCATCTAGTGATTGTGTTAATGAAATTTGTATAAATGTGTGACGGAAATTGGTTGTCTTCACTTAATGTTGGGAGTTACAACATATCCAGGTAGTAATATTGAGCATCAAGTGGAGAAACCATGCTAGTGATCATAAAAATGTTAAATTATTCACAACTAAGAAATTACATTTGATTTCATAATCTGTAAACCAAGTTGATTGACCATAAAATCAAATATCATTTCCATCATGTTAAAAACATTCACAAGAAAGAATAAAGACCAGATTGATGGACCTTCATTTGAAATGAAGGACTGTAAAATGGTCCGTCGAACCTTTCCAATAAATATAGATTCACTAATTTATTTTGACGACCAAGTCCACGGTCTGTGAAGTTTAAAAAAATTATTTTCCTTTTTTATATTGCTATTTTATTTTTCTTTTTCAAATTTGTGTACTAACTCCTTTTCCACATGTACTATGCCTCCTAAATTTTAGGCACGCCGATGGGGCTCTAAAGTCTAAGGTATATAGACTCAGCCATAAAGGGAGCATGAATTGAGAGATGAGGCCACAAAATCTGGCTCTAATTCGAGTGGCTCTGAGGAGCATTATTATGTATGGCTTGAACATCACCCTTATCAAACTATAAATAACTAGACAAGGGCCTTGTCTATTCCATAACGTCCCCTTTCTAGTCTAATGAGAGAAGGGGCTCCGCTAGTGATATTGATATTGGGACGGGGGACGATTGTGATGCTGGATCTGATGAGGTCTCTAAGGAGGGATCATGTGATGATTTTGTATAGATAATGATGGAAAATTCATCCCTCCTACTTAGATATAGTTATGGAGCAGAGTGTTGTAGAGATTCAAAATAAGAACAGGGCTGATATTTAGGCTGTGAAATGGCAGATTCTAGGCATGTGATCTTTATTTGATGATGGTTATCTCCTACTCAACGGAGCCATTTCAAATGGTGAATACTTGAGGAAGTTTGTATTCATCCAAAAGGTATAACTAGCTACCACAAATTAAAACTTTATTTGATATGTATATGTTTGATTGGTTAACTCAACATAATTGTCATTACATCCTTATTATGGTTCAAGAGTTTTGTGTTGCATACAATGCCACTAAAGAAGTGTCATCCTCTTGACAGCCTCCGAGTACATGGCTTTGATGTGGATATTTTTAGCGCATGTTTGTGTGTTTGTCATTCGAACCCAATTGTAAGGTGTCAGAGTCTATGTCAGAGTATGAGTACAGACTAAAGATTGTGTAAGGAATTAGGAACGGCTAATCTAGCTAAGTAATATGGATGGATGGATTCTATTTTGACTGATCGAGAGCCAACATGGTTAACAGATCCAAAGGCAATTATTACTAAGGGGTCCCTTAGTTTCTTAGATTAGTTCTGGTAGGCCGTGGTGAAATTAAAATTGAGCCCAAAAGCACTGGACAACTTACTCAAGACTGGGGTGTATGAGTATCTAACCCTATGTTGAGGTATGCTTTCAGCCTCTCCCAATATATTAGGTATGAGATATAGGAGAGACCTATGTGAACCTTAACATCTATTCCTTTACTTTGATTGGTGTACTATCTCTTCTTCAATTCTGTTGTTCTTGAGTAGGATAGGATTGATGAGATTACAGAGGTTGTGGCTTTTATGTAATTGATCCATGATGCGAAAACTTTATGAAAGTTAAGGCACTAGTTTTCGAACCTTATGGAGGAGCTAGGCTAGAGGATATTTTTTAAGAGAGGAGCAGTTGCTGCTCTTATTTAGATAGAGACAGGAGCTGATGTGCAGGCTATGACTATAGCTATCCCAGTTGGTATAGATACCACTTATGCATCAGCCACAATAACCCCATCCCTGCCACCATAATGCCATAACATTTGCAGAGCTCAAATTTGCTCCGAGTACACTTACAGTACAACCAACAACACCTATTATACCTCTATTAGCTTGACTTGGGGTTTTTACTGCTCGACCACCACGTACAATGATAGACCATGCTGTTATAGCATATTCCATCTCGGCATACATGGAAAGGACATAGTAGGGTGAGACTTCATAAAACTTCTATCTCACGAGATAAAGCCATATGTGGAGTAGAATGTTACACAATGGATTCTAGAGCATGTTATGCGAAAGGTGAGATTAATGCATGGAAGGATTGGTAGCCTAGAGCAATGGGTGCATAAGGCTTTGAGAGATATGCATTATGCTAGATTTACATAGTTCTTTGTGGACTTTACTAAAGTTTGGGTAGATTTTGAGGCCATTCAAGCATGGGTTATGCCAGTAATTGATGAGGTAACACCAACAGCATGGGCTGCGTCAATATCGATGAGTTTGTGAGTCTTCTGGATCCTACACCTACCCCAACTAAAGGGAAGAGACATTGCAAGGATGAGGACAAGTCAAATAAGGAGATATTAAAGATTATTTTATGCATTAGGGACAGTGCATGACTATTTTATTAGGGGTGTACCATGCTATCTGGCTATCTAAGAATACTTGTTTTGTAGCCTGAGGGTATTTGTTGTCGTGCTTCTTTTCTCTCAGGCGTTGTCTAGTAGAATTGATATGTTTAGGAATTTACTTTGTAGTGTTAGTTTTTGTTCTAAGTAGGAGAATTTTAGAGAACTTAATGCAACTTGAAACTAATAAAAGGAAGATATACATATAGTTTTGTTATTAAAAGGTTTATGAAAAAAATTAGGACCCTTGAAAATTTTTGTTTTATGTTGTGTGCTTTGTTCTATGATAGATTGACCACCGTGGATCTATGCATGACATTCTACAGATTTATATTGATAGTTATGCTTAGGCTAGGTCCTAAACTCAATAGTTGGTGGTCAGCAATGTGATCTTGTGCGTTTGAGCTGTATTACTTAGATCTCATTTTGTATGTACAAGCTAGAACTCTCCTGGTGTCTTGCTAAAGCTGTAGGATAGTTAACTAAGAAATTAGATCATAGGAAATTTGTGATTTAGTTCGCTTTTATCCTAAATAACTCACTAAATTCTTAATGAATATCCCTTGATCCCTGATTTTGAGACTAACAATATACCCTATTTGTGCTTGACTTGAACAATTCCTATTATTATTTTGGAATTTCCTTTTAGCCTTGTCCCTCCTTGCACATTAGGTCTCAACTCAGCTAAAATCCTAAGTTGCGGGTGGCTTTATAGGGTAAAAAAGAAAAAATGGGTATGAAAATTTAGGTTGGTTTTAAAGGGTAAACAGGTGTGGCGTGAGATGAAATAAAAAAGAAAAAGAAAATAAGAATAAAAGAAAAAGAAAGTTAATGTTAAAATCAAAACCAAAACCTAGAAATAAAACCAAAAAGGGAAAGAAAAGGGAGGTTAGAAGTGGATAAACGATAGTATAGTGTCAAGGAGGGCTTAGACTCTAGTTCCAAAATGTACCACACCAGCCCCAAGCTTACATTACAAGAAGAGAAAATGTCCTAAAGTGATCTTACTCCAACTTTCTGAAAGCAGAAGTATACAAAAAAAGGCAAACCCATGGTCTGTGTACACGCATTGTTTGAACTTCTTTATGAGAGTAATCACACTTCTTCTTCTTATTATTATTATTATTATATTATGCGTATGTGATTTACTTGATTGTGAGGGAGGTAGGATATTATTATCTAATCATTGATGAGTAGGGTGAAGGTCATATGTGTATGTATTGTTGTCCATTGATACCAAGATGACATTTATAGATCCTCTTTAGTTAACTAGATCAGTTCTGTAATATATAGCCTATTTTAATATGAAAAAGAGAGGTGCCTTGTGATATGTGTGTGCCAGATGTTGTGTGAATATTGTAGATCTCTAAGGAATATCTTACTTAAGTTTCATTTTAGTTTTTATTTTAGTTTTTTTCTTGAGGACGATCAAACATTCTAAGTTGAGGGTGTTGATGTCCCGGGAATATAAGACACATTTGATGCTTAGAACAAAGTTTTTGTAGTCCTTATGATATATGATGGTAGTTTATGTTTCTTGTAGGTAA
>JBDJHY010273934.1:0-10305 GCA_039654485.1 Withania somnifera
TCAATGAATACTTAACTTTAGGCTCTAAAACAGGGAATTTGAGATATTTCTCGACTGAGTCGCCAGGGATCTGAACTGTCGGTTCCAACAAATCTTAAATGACTTAGGAAAATTGCTGAAATGCTCTAAGATGCAAAACATCACGTAATTATCAAAAATGACCAGAAGGGTCATTACACCATGTTTATCAGAACATAACCCAAGCCAACTCTAGAGGAATCACAATACAAAACAAACCCCTCAAAACACTCAGGAAAAGTTAGCACAGGAGTTGATGTCAACCTAGCCTTTAACTCATTAAAACTCTTTTCAAAGCATCATATCATTCAAACTTTACTTTTCTTTAGTCAACCTGGTCAACGGAGATGATATGGAAGAGAAAACCTGGAAAAATCAACAATAACACCCATATAGACCTAGAAAACTATGAATATATAACAGAGAAGTCAGTCTAGGACAATTTCTAACAGAATCAATCTTCTAGGAATCTACTCAAATACACTCACTTGAAATTATATAACCAAGGAAGGAAAGTGACGGAAGCCATAACTCACACTTAGAAAAAAATAGCATAAAGTTGATGCTCTCTAAGAATCTGAAGAATAATTCAAAGATGGTCTTCAAGCTCCTCTTTACTAATAGAATAAACCAAAATATAATTAATGAAGACAATCACAAATACGTCTAGTTTTGGCGTGAAACCTTAGTCATGAGGTCTGTGAAAGTTGTAGGAGCATTAGTCAAATTGAAAGACATGACCACGAACTGAAAATGTCCATAATGTGTTTGAAAAATCTATCTTAGTAATATTTTCCTCTCGAACCTTAAGCGCATAATAGATAGAACTAAAATTGATCCTAGAAAATTGGCTTGCACCTTGTAGATGATCGAATAAGTCATCAATCCTCAAAAGATGATACTTATTTCTTGTTATGACTTTGTTCAACTGACACTAATCAATGCACATATGAAGGGAACCATCTTTTTTAAACACAAACAAGACAGACACTGTAGGGAACTACTAATTGGTCCTTCAACTCTCTAATGCAGTTAGTTCAATCCTATATGACAGAATAGAAATAGGATAAGTGCTCAAAATGAGCTTTATGTTGAATTCTATCTCTAAGTCAGGAAAGAATCTAGGTAGCTCTTCAGGAAACACATCCACAAACTCCTTGACAACTCTTTCCTCTTTATCATTCTTATCTACAATGGATAAATTCCAAAATACTTCTCCTTTTTAAACTCAAAAAGCTCTAGAAATTATGGCAAAAGAAAGGTCTCTTCAACTTAATCTCCTATGTTTGTCGACTCTGATAATCTATTTCAGATCTTATCCTGTTATCCTTCATCCTCTAGATCTGATCCTACGTATCCTCCTATTGAAACATATCTTATGGACATCAAAAAAAAGTCAAGTATGATTTCAAAAGTTCTTTGAATTAAAAAATTCATTTTTTTTTCTTTTAATAATGCTTAATTTTCATCCATGAAATACAAACCTTAGTTCATGGAAGAATTGTTGATCTTGACTTTCTCTCGTCCATCCAATGCAACATTCATGAAGTTTTTAAATTTCAAGGATGGGGAAATTTCTTTTTGTCTAGTCCTCCTACTGTTTATGAATCCCTCATTTGACTCTTCTGCTCAAATCTCGGTTCCTTCACCTTGTATTGAGTAAATGAATTTATATAGATCAAATATTTTTTATCATATTTTAAAAATTGATTGATCTGGTCTTTTGTTATCCTCAAAAGGTGCTTGGTCCTCTAATTTATATTGATTTAACATTCTTTCTCTAGATGGATCACATCTTCTTAGTTTGGTTTAAAGGATCCTTATTTTTAAATTCATATGATTTCCCAAATTATTTCCACCACTCTACTTCTTTGTGTTGCTTCATTCTTAACGCTATATCTTTGTGATGTTCTTCTAACCTATTACTTCGTTTCCAAACTTCACTTTCGTCTCTCTTCTCTCATCATCAATCATATGATTGAATTTGTCTCTAAGCCCCTTAATTTTCCCTATGGCATGGTTATATAATGTACTTTATGGCTATTCCTTGATTTCTGTGATTTTGTTTAGAGCATTCTCGTAACTGCTCCAAGTTGTTTGGTACTTGCTAGGATCGATAGATTGGTTTCCTGGAAGCTTTACGATTTAAATATCTTTAAATATTGGTACTTTGGTACTTAGTCATCTTATATGATCCCAAATGTTCTTTTTTCCAATTTCGTTGAGTATGGAATGTTGATTACATAAATATTCCATATATGTATTGTTGAAATCGGACTCCATTCCTATTTTGAGCCTTAATTATTCAAATTAAAGTTGGCTGGGGGCTAAAGCATCATGATGGTATGGCCTTGGCCATGATTGCATAGCCCAGTACCTTTGTGCATCGTAATTTATAGGCCAGGTACAAGACACATCGCAATCTCATGGAGGTGGGCTGTGATCACAAAGGCTAAGGTGGCTAGGGGTCGCGTGTAGTGACCCTCGCCGTTATTTATGGGAATTGTCAGATGTTTTGCATTCTAGCGCTTTCTAGTAGCTGCCTCAAGTCATTTATGGCTTTCTGGGATTGGTAGTTTGGTTCCCTAGCGGGTCGATTGAGGTTTATCTTAAATTTCATGTTCTTTAGCCTAAAACTAAGTACTCATCAACTAAAGTCAACTTTCCTTCAAGACGAGCTTGAAGTCAAATTCTGATAACTCTATGAGCTTTGGAATGCCAAGTCTTTCAGGTTTTTCGTTTTGAGTTTGTGCTAATTTGTGGATTTTAGTTAAGCCAAAGACTAAGTTGGAGCTTGGGTTTTTTTTGGTGTTTGGAATGTCGGAATAGAACTATGATGCTTCCATTAGTTCTGAAATGGTGAATTTTAGCTAGTTTGACCCTTGGTAACTCCCGAGGTGTTTGTACTCATTTCAAGTTAGTTTATGGACAATTTGAAATTTCTCCTAAATGGATAAGTCTTGGTTTAGAGGTCATTTTTGCTAAAATAATCTTTGATATCTGTTTCGTCGATTCTATTGAGTCCAGAATGTGTTTCTCATGTAAGATGTATAATTGGTTTGCAAAAATTGGACTCCATTTCATTTCCAAACCCCTTGTTGAAAATTCATAAATACGTGTGTTAATGGTACAGGCACTAACCACCCCAGTGAGGGGTAGGTTGCACCTGCGACGTTGCCATAGCGACCTTGGTGTCTCCCCAACAACCTCCGCCCTAGAAATCATTTTATACCTCAGTGACCTTCGCCCCAATGGGTTTGGGTTTTCCTCTGTGCAGGAAGTTCTAGAGACACAGGGTCTCCCCAGTAACCATTTATTTCCCAACAACGCCACCCCGATGACCCCAATTTCTACCCTTGCAAAAATTACAGAGATTATAAATAACTCTACACCCTTCAGTTCATTCCATTGAAAAAATTATCGTTTTTTCTTGTCTCTCAATTCCTATGGCAAAACTCTATGGAAAACTCTTCATGTGTTGTAGGAAATGTCCTTAAAGGGTTCCCTTATTTTTTCCCCACTCTTGTTAAGTCTCCTTTCTTGCTAATTTAATAAAATTGAGTTTTCTCCGTTGATGACAATACTAAGAAAAACATAGCATCTCTTATTATATCTGAGTTAAATGAATTAATCCTTGTTCATTCAGTTATTCTACCTTGTAGTAATTGTTCCTTCATTGAATTCCTTGTTTAATTTCGTAAAGCGTGTATCTTTATCCCTTGTTAAACAAATCTATCCCATGCTATTTTGATTGCCTTCCCGCACTAAAATTGTGCTCAATTTTGGATCAGGGGTTCCTAGTAACATTGGGAACCATGTGGAAATTTTTATTTTATTTTCTGATAAGCAGGCCGGTATTAGGCTCAAATTTAGGCCCAATTTCAAACTTAGAATAAATTACATCACCAGACTCGGATTAATCCATAGTTTCTTATTATATGAGTTTCAAAGTCGTTGGATATCATTTGATATCAGTCGAATAACATTTGGGTTTGCAGCACATTATTCGTCGGAAGACAAGTAGGCTCCGTGGGGATATCTCTGGGTATATAGCTTTGATAATGTACTGAATAGCCTCTGTTTACTGGATTTTCTAGGTTGTTACCATATACTTAGACTGTTTCTATCTTTTATTTCCCATTTGTTTCCTATATTGGCGTTCGATGAAATGCAACACCCATGACTTAGAACTAGCCTTTTGATGGCTTTAGGGTGACTCTGGAGTAGTAGAATGCTGGTGCGTGGGTTGGTTTTGGATTTTTCCCTCGGGTTTGGGCTGTTGTATTATGCTGCTACCATAGCATAGATGCGTCTGTGTAGGACATAGGTTGACTATAAACATTGCTTGTGTTATTGTATTCATACCGCAAGAGAGCTGGCAACTCCGTTCTGAGAGTGTATTTAGGGATAAGGCCCATATCACGTTTTTTCTTACATTATTAAGCCGTTGAGGCAAATTACCCTGTAATAAGAATAAAATGGATAAAATTATGATAAAATGGAGCTTTTTAATACTAATATAAGATAAATGATCTCTTACTCATTTTAGCCTCGGTTGCGTGCCGAGCATCTAATACTATTCTTTTCCGCTGATTTTGACTAGGTTTTACACTCTAGCACCGGGTGCTATCACTTACTACTTATGACGGGGCTTAAGTCTAACTTTGTTCGACAGTGAGTACAGCCGTTGGCACTTGAGTCCGTCTCTATGCGGCAGTGAGTACAGATTTTCTATACTTATCACGCTTATTGATTTGAGGGAATTGGTGATACTACTATATTGAGGCGGGGGTGCCGTGAGTTGCCGAGTTTACGGCATGATGAGACTATTATATTGAGGCATTATATGCCAGATTATGAGACTCCCTGAGAATCTATGTTATTGGGATGTGGGATTACTGTGACATTAGAGTTTTGTACCATGGACCCTGCCTTCGAGTTGCGTGTGATTGGAGGAGAGGTATAGGTCGTTGCAGGGATATACGAGGTTTATCCCTTCCATGGGTCCTTCTTGGTGGGCTACTGGGTACTAGAGGGGGAACATACACAGAAACTATGGCATTGTGTGGTTGTGTTAATTTTCTGCACTTGTTTTCTTCAGTGTACAACTAGTAGTATGTGGATACTGACGAGTGAACATGACTTCTGTATATGCTGTCATTCTTTTGGGGGCTTGGAAGTGTTAATTTACTTGCTCTATTATTGTATTTACTATTTAAGCTAGTTTTAGCCTTGATTATCGAACCTTCTTTACTCTGTGGGTTGCATGTGCATGAAGCTATTTTCTTATCATCCTCTTTTCGTATCTTGAGGTTACCGGTATAATGCCTATGTCCCCTTTATCGCCTTTACTACCTATGTTGTTTGCTTTTACTCTTATTATTTCTATATTTCTGCAAGGACCCCGGGTATGTTCTTTTCTTCTTATCTGTGATCTTATTTTATGGTTAGCTAGTTGTATTTCTATACTATTTGTCTCTTTGATCCTATTTGATTAACTAGCTCCCTGTGCCGGATGGTTTGCTTTCATGACCTATTTTCTTTCTATTCCTGTTATTTACTGCTCTTATATTTGTTATGTGCCTAGTGGGCCCTTGAAGCCTACTGGGTACTTGTTTCTTCAGAAATTTGTACTCATACGACACTTTTGTCTTTCTGAATGCAGATACATGTGTGAGTTATTGTCGTTGACATCGCAGTTCGTGCCACGTAAATGAATTCATAGGTACAGGTTACTCTCCTGGTTTTCAGAGTTACCTGCATTTCTTCTGTATATCTTTTATCTCTTTTGTATCCCCGAGACAGATGTAGCTGTTATACTTTTGACGTAATTCGTAGCAGCTCATGTACACACTGATATCAGGTCTTTAAAGGGTTTTATTGGCTGTGTGATATTATGTTGTCTTTATCATTCCGTCTTTTCATTGTTATTACTACTCTACTGTATTTTTATGTAGCTTACTTGTAGTTGTAGTGCATCGCTTACAACTCTGGGCTATAGAATTGGTTCTTCTACTGGTGGGATAGTAGATGTCATTATGATCCGAGAAATCAATTCATGAAGTGAAAGTACGAATAATTCCAACATTACTCATGACATACATGAAAAACAACATAACTATAAGCAGAAGCTAAAGCAGAGGAATGTAAGTAATGCTGCAGATATCAAAAGTTAAAGTTTGAAATAATAGACTAAGCCTGAAGGGCCGATATGAGAACATAATCAATCTTGTTTGAAAAGTCTCTGTAAGAATACTACATCAGGAAAAGGACTCCAAATGATCCAAACTGATTTAACTGTCTAAAAAGTGAAGGAACATTTGCCACTAAGCCTTCGGAAGAAGGAAGACTCACTAGCTCTGAACTTGTGGTGGAATGTGATTATCCATGAGTCTGAGAGCGATAATTTGTATCTACATTAGTACAGGAAAAGTACTGAGTATGTAAGAGTGCAAAAAATTATGAATATTCTTAAAATAGGCTAAAACTAAATTCAAATAAAGTAGTAATATTATAGAGTATCTCTGTGAAAAATACTCCATTTATTCCGAAATACTTATCGTTTTTACTGAGTAGTTATGTCAAAAATATTTGTCATTCTACAAAATTAAGGCATAATTGGATATATTTTTTCTATTTTATCTTTAGTACTAATTATGTAGAGATATTAATATAATATAAAAATAATAAATACTTCCTCCATTTCAAAAAGAGTGACCATTTTTTACTTAAGATGGAGTTTAAGAAAATAAAGAATTTTTTTTAATTTGTGATCTAAGATTGAAGTTATGTCACGTGTACCAAAATGCATTTCTATCTTATAGTCTTAATCATGTCATGTGAAAAAAATTATAATTAAAATATTATTAAAAAAAAAAAATTTAAGCAAAAAAAATAAAAAGTCATTTTTAAAATGAAATAATAATAAATAAAATCAATTTAATTAAATTACATTTTAATTTATATATTTTTTAATAAAAAATAATATAACAAGCATTTAAAAATGATGAAAGTATTAAATATATGTGAATACTTGTAAATTCTCCCCTATCTGTGTAGGTGAATAAAGTGAAGAAGGTGGGTGTTCTCAGCGAGCCATCATAAATCCAGCTGACAATACGCACCGGGCCTAATAAATTTCTGGTCAGCTAAAAGGGAGAGTGCTTTATAGTTCACATGTCTACACGTGTACATAATCACTAAGATTGGGCTGCATTTGTGGGAGTGGGGTACGATACACTTGACATTTCATATTTTAATGCACGAAATTACTTGTACATATAAATCTTTTTCTTTTTTTTTAATATATAATATATAAAATTAAATTTTGGAAAATACAAGATTATAAAGTTCAAAAATGTATTTTGAGATTTCAAACTTAAATATTAAGTATTATCATTTTTTTTTTACTGAAAATTTTAAATTTTCCACTAAATTTAAAAATTAGAGCTATATTTTGAACCCTAGCGTTTCCGAAATAACGTCATGATTGAGAGGCGAGTATACCATTTACAGTATGACTTTTCTAGAACTCAATGATTTTGGGCAAAATTTTATAATTTTTCTTGAAGAATTTATTTAATATATATAAATTATTAATTTAAATTTCAATAACTTAAAAGAACTAGAATTTAAACTTCATAAACTTCAAATCTCATACCTACTTTTTAGAAGGCAATTATACAAATATTTATCTAATCAGAACTAATCTATTATATAATAAGTCAATCATACACTGATATGAATTTTTTTAAAGGAATACTGTAGTGTAGGCAGGGGTTGGGAGAGTTAGGGTTTGAAAGGCCGGGTTCCAAATTTTTTTTATCGAAAATTATATTGTATATACAAAACTAAAATAATTTTTTGTGTATACATAAAAACCTTTATTTTTGACTTTTTTTTGTGTATCTACTTCTTAATATTTAAAAAAAATTAGTCAAAATTTTAATTTACTGTTGGGCAAAAAATATATATATATATATGTAAATAAGAATGTATATCTGTAATTATAAACAAGAACTAACAGAAATGCAAACTTAGAAAGAACAATAATTTTGCTCAAATATAAACTAACAAAATATTTAACCATACAAACATTAACAAACTTAAACAAGAGCGTTAAACATGAAACATACAATAGCAAGTTTAGGAAAAATTATAAAACAAGAAGTATGCTCAAGTCCACTGAATTCATAGTGTGTCCTTAAAGAAATTATTCTCACTCAATTATCCGATGTTAAGAAATTGATCTTCCCAGGATAAAATGATCAACTTCAACTAAATAGCAGTACCTCAAATTCAGCCGAACAGCAGAATCACTCAACTGAGTAAATCACAAAAGGTAATTTATGTAAGAAAATATAGAAGAATATGATTGCCTTAGTTGTTTTATCTCTGAGTAAGAATCATATATATATATATATAGCCATAAGATGCCTCCTCGGAAGAGACACAAAAGTTCAGGAAAGTTGCACTGGTTCGGAGTATGTTGTCCGCACAATCACATGTGCGATCCGCATATCAAACCATTGACATGAAAAATTCTATCTGTGTTATGCGGTTCTCATAAGCAGATGTGCAGTCCGCAAAATTAAATGTGCAGTCCGCATATCGAGTTAGTATTTTGAAACAGAACCTCACACATTCACACCTATTCACTACGCGACCTAGTATGCGGTCCGCTATTGAAGGAAAAAAAATATTGAGCTCATTTTTGGAATTAAATTATTGTTAAACAATAAATTTAATAAATTTTATCCAAAACATCTCTTCTCGATCATTTGACAAATTCAAATACAAATTCAAAGCAAAAACCGAGTCGAGCAACGCCAAAGAAGACGGAAGCACTACTTCTTCTTTGCTCATTATTAGATAAAAGAAGTAAAACTCAATATAAGAATAAGATTGTTTACTTCTTTCATTAATATGGAGAAATGATTTTACCAAGAATAAGAAAATAATTTTATGTTTAAAATTTTCTTTATTTTTTTTACCTCCGTATTTCACTTCACTTTTTTATTTTTATTTTTCACTTTTCATTTTCATTCATTTACCATTTCTATAAATTTAATTCAAAATAAAAATATCAGCATATACAAGTATATAAAACTCAAAATGTAGAATTTAAAGGTATAGTCATAATTGTTGGTAGATACTAGCTAGGGTGGGGGTAGCTTGGTGACGGATTCACATGCATTACCATACATGGGCTTCTTGTTAGATTTTTGGGGTTTGGTGAAAATTTTTTTGGTTTTAAACATTTTATGATGATTTGACGATCTCGCAGATTTGGTTGGTCATGGCAGCTACGTCAAATTAAACAATTGTATTTTTCATAGGATTTTTAGAATTCGTTGCATGTACAGTATTTTCATATAGGATATACACACCTTGTATACTTAAGAATTAAGTGAATAATTATTGTGTTCAATTAAATAATGAAAAATTAATAATTATAAGAAATATATTAGCTTCTCTTTTAAGTAAATATTATATAATGGTGTATTAATTAGCAAAACCATGATTAGAGAAGTATACTTATGCTAATAGACGTGAAAACACCGCATTATAGGTACTCTAAATTAATTAGTAACGTTTTTTTTACATAATATAATGGATAATCAGTAACATTTTGCCACTATCAATTTTATGTTGCACCCACCCACCCACCCCGGCAAAAGAAACCTTATGATTAGTGTCGGCTCAAAAGCGAGCTGGTAGATAAATCCATTTTATAAATATGTTATTTCATTAATATGTAAATTACATTAAATAAGTATACAATAATAACATACTCAGTATACTTTCATATAATGCAATTTAAAAAGGGTAGAGTGTTAAAGACTTAGAGGTGATATTCGATGGATCCTCAACTTTAGGAGAAATAGTCATAACAATCCAGCAAAGAAGTTATAAATCATATAGTAACAAAATTAACAAGTCGTAAGAAGAGAGTTCTTACAATATATTAATATGATGGATAATCGAAGTATAAGACAATAATAATGACAGAAGTTCATTGGCAGATTTAGGGTTTATGAGTCGTAGGTGCTCGAAAGGTTCGAAAACATGTATTGACATCCAAAACTTTAAAGTTCCGCATAGAAATCAAAGCATCCAATTATTTTCTTGGTTTTATGAGTGTTTTTTTCCCTATCGTATATCAATTTTTATAGTTTTTATATATAATTTTACCTTTTTCGCGTCAAATTTAATGGGTGTCGAAGCACCCCAATCATGAACCTAGGTCTGCCACTACAGAAATCGAAGGATCAGAAACTATAGGAG
>JBDJHY010273954.1:0-10305 GCA_039654485.1 Withania somnifera
TCCTCCCCTTGCCGAAGCCTACATTACAAGCCTTGAAAAGTCCTTGTGGGATCTCAACCTGAAAATTTTTGAGTTAGTAATAAAAGAAAATAAAGGCAAGCTTATGGTATAATACTTGTAGCATTTGAAATTCTTTACGAGTGTTTGTTGTGTATTCGTCCCTTGTATACTTGTATATATGTAGGATACTTTGGGACTTTCTTTGTAGTGAGGGAATATGAGTTGGAACGGATTGGTTGTGTTAAATTCTTCCAAAAGTAAGGCAATTGAGCATGCTTTAGAACTAGTGTCTTTGAGTCATCTCTTGAAATTTATTGTGATCACTTATTAACTTATGAGTTCCATCGCGTTTTTCAGACAATGCACATGAAATTGGAAGGTGTTGTTCATATGTTGGTTGACTTGTTGTTAGTACCAATTAGAGTCATAAACCTTGTTGTTGCTTGAAGCGTGAGGTGAAATTAAGCCTATAACGAAAATCACTTGTGTTTGCTCGAGGATAAGCAATGAATCAAGTTGGGGGTGTTGATGAGTGGCCAAAACACCACTCATTACATCAAAACACATAGTTAAATTGTGTGTTTTTGACATTATTATGTCTATTTCTGATGTTAGTTTGGTGAGTATTTCAGGTAAATATATATCTTTTGGAATGACCAAGCAAACGAAGTTGAAACACTAAATTAGAAGAAATAAAGTGTCTTCAAGGCAAGTTTAAAAGGACCACTATCATAAATGGAGGACCTCCATCTCAGCACCATACCGCCATGCAGGCTAGAGAGTTGATACAAGAACACTAGATAAGATGGCGGACCGCCATTGAATATGGCGGATCGCCATCATTAACCGCGACCATCGTCATCCTTAATGGCGGTCACCACCATCCCTTCTGTGATAAACTTTAGGTCATTGCCAATGACGATGGTCGGCCAATGACAAACGGCGGACCACCATCCCGAATGGCGGTGACGTAAGCTGACCACCGTAGCAGAAATTTGAGGCTTATAAAAGGAACTTCTTCAACTTCAGAAACAATATACTGATAGGGAGAGAGGGACAGATATAGAGAGACATTGAAGAAGAAAAGAAGAAATTTCGTCTTTGGCTTGTTCACACCTCAATAAAAGGGCACTACACCACTACTACACTTTTGGGGTGAAGATTTGGATGACACTATTGATGCATTTATACCCATTTCTTCTCCCCTTGCTTTGTATTGAACATTTGTAGTGTGTAGTTGTTCTTTCTTTTTTGAATATTGAATATAGAGATAGTTCCATATTTATTCAAGATTGTTTGGTTTAGTTCTATCTATTGCTTTTATATAAATTATTTACTAGTTGATTTGTATTTGGGTTTGATAGATCTAAGTCATTGTGAGTTTATTGTATGCTAAAGGAAGTAGCTAACCCTAGGTAATGTCCATTTATCCTTGCTTGACTTGAGAAAGCTAGTTAGGATTGGAGGCTTTGATTTACCATTAAATGAATGTTTTCTTCATTAACGGATTAGAACTAGAGATAGTAAAAATCCTATTGTAGCCAAATTGAGTTATTGTGCATACTCTTTAGCTTGATTCGAGACAACAAGCGAAGGAAGGTTTGCTAGGATTTGAGAGAAGCTAGTGACACACTCTAATTATCATTTGAGAGGAGCTAATTAGAACTCAAAGGCTAATCTTTAAACCCATGTATAATCAATTTAGTATTTAGTTATTATAATGGATCGTTGATAGAATTAATCACCCTAGTGTTGTTTGCTCTTGACGTGGATTGTGAAGCTTTGGTCAAATCTTTGTCTATGTTTTATTTGTAGATTAGTGACACCTTTCTTATACTTTCAAACCCCCTATTTCGTTATTAGACCATTCAAGTCCAAATAGTTGTGCTTTAGCTTTCCATTCATGCTCGATTGCCTTTACATTGTTCCTTGTGGGTTTGACCCCGACACATAAGTTGGGTAAATATATTTTGACAACGACCGCATACACTTTTAGATTGGTTATGAAGGTTTAATTGAGCATTATCAGTGCCCTCAACATGTCCTCCAGGACCTGAATAGTGCTCTCAAACTACCCAATCTATCCGGGGATGAAATGTTGTGCTCAAATGAACCTTTGTACCCATACCGCAATGAATAGCTCTTCAAAACTGGGAAGTTAACTGAGTACCATGCTATGAAAAAATTGAAATTGGTATGCCTTGATATCGAACCACCTATTGAAGATAAATAGAGCTAACTTATCCTCACTATAATCAGTACAAACTGAAATGAAATGTACAAATTTAGTCAATCTATCAACAATGACCCAAATCGAATCGTGTCTGTTGGGAGTTCGAGGCAACCCAAAAATAAAATCCAAGGTAATATGGTCCTACTTCCACTCAGGAATGGGGTGTTATTGCAAAAAAATCACCCAATATCCAATGCTCAAACTTAACCTACTAAGAGTTCAACCACCGAGACACAAATTCTGATATATCTCTCTTTATGCCTCTCTACTAATAAATCTACCCAAAATCTCTATACATCTTATCGTACCAGGATGAACAAAATAACAAGAATTGTGGGCCGCATAAGAATCATATGAATTAGATCACCAAATTTAGGAACACAAACACGACCCTCAAATCTCAAGATACAATCATAACCCAAAGAAACACCGTGGGGATCACTCCTACTAGACTGATCATGAATATCGGCTAAGTCTGGATCCTCAAACTGCCGCTGCTGAATCTGATCAACCAATAAAGAAAGAGCCTTAACACATGAAAATACATGACCTGAATCTAAAAAATATCAAGTTGAGCCAATAAGTTATCCAAATAATAAACATCTAAAGATAACAACCATTCTAAAACTACCAAGGATGCCCAACCACCCATACTCACTGCCTTCTGGCTTAAGGCATACACTTGCACGTTTTCCTTTCTTGGATAATACAAAATAGATATATCATACTCCTTCAGTAACTCGATCCATCTATTGTGGCGAGCATTAATCTTCCTCTGACTCATAATATACTAATGGCCACGATGATCGATAAATATCTCACAGTGAACGCTATAGAGATAGTGATGCCAAATCTTGAGCGCTAAGAATACCACCTGCAACTCTAAGTGATGGGTGGTGTAGTTACACTCATGAACCTTAAGCTATCTTGAAGCATAGGCAATAACATGAAATTTTTGCATCAGAACACAACCCAAACCAATATCAAAAGCATAAAAATAAATTGTAAAACTCTGACCCTCAATCGGCAATTTAAAAATAGGAGTTGAAGTCAAAATAGTCTTAAAGCTCTGAAAACAAATCTCACTCACTGACCATTGGAAGGAACCACCTCTCTAGTCAGTCCAGTCAATTGCACTGCAATAGAAGAGAATCCCTCAAAAAAACAACAATAATAATCAGCAAGATCTATAAAACTGTTAACCTCAGTAGGAGTAGTCGACCTAGGTCAATCACGAAAAAATACAATCTTATTTGGATAAATGCTAATACCCTCTTTGGACACCAAATGTCCAAGAAATGTAATAGACTCCAACCAAAACTGACACTTTGAGAACTTGGAAAACAACTGATGATCTCTTAAAGTCTGAAGCACAATCCTCAAATAGCTCTCATGATACTCCCTACTCTGAGAATACACCTAGATGTCATCAATGAACACAATAAAAAAAGAATCAAGATAGGGCCTGAACACGCGGTTCATCAAATCCATAAAGTTGCAGGTGCATTAGTCAACCCAAAATACAGAACAAGGAACTCGTAGTGGCTATACCGAGACCTAAACATAGTCTTTGGGACATCCTCAGTATGAATCCACAACTGATGATATTCTGACCTCAAATCAATCTTGGAGAAAATGGTTAAACCCTGATGTTGATCAAACAAGTCATCAATATGAGGTATCGAATACTTGTTCTTCCCCATCATACCATTTAGTTATCTTTAGTCGATACACAGACACATAGAAATACCTTTTTTCTTAACAAAAAAAAAATAGGATCACCCCATGAAAAAACTCTCATCCAAATAAAACCTTATCTAACAAATCCTGAAGAAGAGTCTTGAGATCTCTATGCTTCACTAGTGCCATACGATAAGGAGTAATAGATATGGTTGTGATGCTCGAATCTAACTCAATGATAAAATCAACATCTTGCTCAGGTGGTAGGCTGGGTAGGTCAGTGGGAAACACATCAAGATACTCATACACAACAGGTACTGAGTCAGGAGTTGTAGACTCAATACTAACATCTATAACATAAGAAATATATGCTAAAAACCATGAGAAATAAGGCAACAAGCCTGGATGCAAGAATAATCCCCATCGGTGTACGACTAGCTGAACCTTGCCACACGACTGGGGTATATCAGGCATAGATAAGGTCACGGTCTTGGTATAACAATCTATGACCTCTCTTTGAGGGGATAACTAGTCCTTTCCTAGAATGACAACAAATTCAACAGTTTCCGGTGGTATATAGTCGCATTGGTACGGGATTCCCTATACCCCTCCTCTTTATATTCAATAGAATGAAATCAGCTTGGATCTCAACACTCCCAACAATCACATAGAAAGATCTCAGTACACCATCCACTACTAAATAATCATCTACAAGGGTGGAGATAGATAACAGTACAGACAAAGGTTGACTACCATACTCAAACAATAATCGAAATAAGATGATATAGGAGAAAGTAGAGTCTGGATACACACATGAACATTACCTGTTACCAAAACATTAAAGGCCTCTGCATTGGGTCTAACTGATATAACATAATGATGCTAGTGACAATTACCAAGGATACCACTATGACTACCTCCCCTTCCATGCTGAGGAGAATAATGACCTCTGACCTTAGGTGGTACAACTTTAATAGGTCATGCAGGAATAGGAGCTGGAGAAACTGTAAGATGATCACATAGATTAATAGCACCACTTTGAGGAAAATTTATGGGGAGATATGGAAGCACGTCCACCATGACCTGATGAATAACTGCCAAAAGTTTGCATATAAGCCTGAATAGGGCGACTAGACTGACCCTACTACTGTGGTCGAGAAGGAGTCCTACCTCATGAACTAGAACAAGGACCACCAAAATGACCCTATTGATGGGGCCTATTCCCCTCTCTAACTCTTTGTCTACAAGAAAGATCCTCCATAGAAAAGGCATGGTAAAGAATAGTCTAGAAGGATTTACCAGTAACAAGAAAAAACTCAGCTATCTCATCAATATTTGGGTCCAAGAAGACAGGTCCTCTCGTTCTCAGTAGGAATTAAGTTGGTAGCATAAGAATACAATTAGCAGACTCTGCCTCATACTCTATAACTGATAAAGACCTCTGCTCTAATCACAAACACTCATCCCTCAACCTCTCCTACACCGTATGGGGGATGTATCTTTCTGGCAAGGCATCATGGAACAAAGTCCAAGTCATAAGAGTAGGATCAGTTGATCTAGTAGAATAATAGGACCTCCACCATTGCTTATTAAGGCCGCTCATCTAATAAGAAGTGAAGTCCATACAATGAGTCTCCTATATAGCTAGGTTATACAACCCCTCCTAACATTTATTGATAAAATCTCTAGGGTCCTCCCCTAATGCACCAATAAACCTAGGGGGACTTAGTCTCAAAAAGTTGTCTAACATCTTCATATTCGAGTCAAACATAGGCGAGTAAGAGGGGATAGATAAAACCAAAGTCTGAGCAGATGAAATAGGATCTGAAGATGGATGAACTGATGTTGGAGGAAAATGAATCAAAAATGCTGACACTAATTGTGGAACACCTAAACCATAAACACTAGGTACTGGAGGCACTCTCAAACCATTAGAACTAGGTGTTGGAGGCACATCTGGGCTAAAAGAAGTTCTGGCTAAAGCAGGTACCTGACTAGTTGGCCAACTCGACATACCAACAGCTACATAAAAAAACCTCTTATTTTAGGCATCAAGGTTGGAAATGATAAAGGCATAGGAGAAAATTTAGGTGGTCCCTGCACCCCTAGTGGATACTATCTCGGTATAGGCTTAGACTCTCGGTCTGAAGGTGCAATAAGGTGTTTCATCTCCAAAAGTCGCTGAAGATTATGTACGTGCTATCTGCAGGAGAGTGAAATTTGAAAAAATTGAATTCCTAAAGATGTCCTGTAGCCTCTCAAAGATAAGATACGTACATCTCCATAACTGATGCCCAAGACTTTACTAGACACTGGCTCATGTATTACGGATATTGGTGAACCAAGTGTTATGATAACAATTTTTCACGACCTAATTTATCAGGTCATGAGAGCACGTACATCCCACCATAGGAGAACCATCCAACGACAAGTAAAGCATGAGTAATAAACTAAGTGCAAAAGATACAATATAATTTAAGGACAAGAAATAGAGAAACTCAACTAAATAAAACCCTAAAACCTAATATTCGAGTACATAAAACACTAATACAAGAGTATACTGTCTAACGGCAAAAATATAAGTCTGTCTAGAAAAATAACAATAGAACTAGATAGATAATAAGAAAGGCAATTGATCAACTCCGTATGCCAGGAGAAGTCCTCTACCTCTGCAGCAGATCCAAGGCTTGAACAAAATAACACTAACAACTCGTACTTGGATCTGCACCAAGAAGATGTGAAAGTTATGAATACCAAAACTATGGGTACCTAATAGGCCATACCTACTGGAATATATAAGAAATAAGAGCAAAAAATAGATAGATAAATCAAACATGTCACAGAAGTAAAACAAGGATTCACAAACACAAAAATCTAGCTATCAAGATAAAGACAAGTAATGTACCCTAAATACTAGGTATGATAGGGAATATTCAGGAAAAAAATAGAAGAACATACTTGAATCCATGCTAAACTAGTAAGAGGTACAACAGATAATAGAAGTGGCGGTACACCGGTAACCTCAATTAAAAGGAGTATGTAAAAGGATAACTATATGTAATAACCCAAAACTCGGATAGTGATGGCGCCTATGGCTCCACCAGTAGGCCAGCCAACCCCTCGACATGGAGTAACAAGCAATGGGTCGATACCGGTTAACCAATGGTAATACAAGGCAACAAGAAGTAAGAAGTAAGAAGATAGAAGAATGCAAAAAAAATACATATACAACATCTCCAAG
This sequence comes from Withania somnifera, assembly GCA_039654485.1. Classification (NCBI taxonomy): domain Eukaryota; kingdom Viridiplantae; phylum Streptophyta; class Magnoliopsida; order Solanales; family Solanaceae; genus Withania; species Withania somnifera. The sequence continues at coordinate 7,155 of JBDJHY010273954.1, forward strand.
AACTGGTGACTATGACAAGATGGATCTAACTACATCGCAGTAAAAAAAATAATATATACAACAACTCCAATAGGAGCTAAAATAGAATACTTGTATGCCCTAAACAAGATCAGGAAGATCCTCTACAAGACTGGAGAATAGGTTCACCCGGCACTGGGAGCTCACATAATCTCCAAAGTCCACTAGTACTCTGACTTTGCATGATCTCATCTCCTGCAATGACCCGCGACCCCCACTACTATATGCACCATGAAAATAGTATAGAAGTGTAACATAAGTACTAACAACACATGGTACCAGTAGGCATCATCAACTGACTGGGATCAATCAAATACAAGTAAGATACAACAAGTAGGTAAAACAAGTCCAAAGAAAATAAGTAAAATAGTATAAAAATAAAGGCAAAACTATAAGGAAAAATCAAATGGAAGTAATTAATACATGTTTAAGTACTTGGACTTGCTGAGAGACAATCAACACCCCAAGATCAACTCATAAGTCTACATAAAACATACCTGTTATCTAGCTCAACTCAAATGACAATCTGAAATGAGTAAATAAGGGAAATATAGTGTATGCGTGAAGGAAAAGCAGCGCAAAACTAACTATGCAGCCATGTGGGTAATATGTACAAAAGCTAAGTATGAACAATTGTAAGGAATATAAGGGATCTAAGTAAGTAAGTCTCTATACTGCTGTCTCATAGAAGTCCCCAACTATTACCTAGCGCCAAGAACCAAATCATAAAAAATGTACCTTACCCCAATTGAGTGTGCTAGTATTAAGGCAACAGTTAAAAGTAAAAGCGACTAATACAAAAAGGATTTAAGTAAAGTAAAGAAGATAAAATCCAAGTAGTTGCCCATCCCACCACTAGATACAATATAGAAAAGAACAAACATAGCCTCCATGACACCCCATCCAACCGGTAAGCACAAACAATACAACCAAGAACTTATTGTGACTTCCACCTTAAGCCAGACAAGCACAACAAACATGAACAACATGAATCATGGGGGTGAGAATAGCATAACTCAAGACATAACCACTCAAATTGGGATAGGGGCCTCCAATCTATTACTTAGGGCTTGTGCCCAAGGCTGAGTTTGACTCGTAAATGATAAGCAAGAGTAGGCCCGAGTCTGACAATTTGAGGTAGGCCAGCGCCTGACAATCCGAGGTAGGCCCACGTCGTACAATCTGACTATAATGGGGCTTTGCCCTAGTAATCAAGGGTAGGCCCACTCCATATAGTAGGTCTATAATAGGGCTACACCCCGAATAATCAAGAAAATACCCCGTGATGGTAGAAAACTCTTTCTATTTATATCTTGAAAAAAGCACCATAAATAGATGGTCGAGGCATTTACATACATATAAGTAAGGAAAATGCTATCAAATTTTAAGCTAGTAAAACTCTCCAGTTTTAGTTAATCAATTTTATATTTCATTACCCTAGCCCCAGGGTGCCCCCTTGCTCGCAATACCATAGCCCAATATCTAAAATTTATTAACTCAACATAAAATAGCACAGAAAGATCTACAATGAACTAGAATGGTCCAGAAGCTACTAGCTAAGTACTCATCTCACTCAAAGGATCACAATAAGTCTCAACACAACCACTAGGGTCCAAGGCCTCTCGTAGAAAGATTGAGACACCTACATGTAGCCCACACCCTCTATGTCCCTCCACGAGACCCCCTAAAATCAGGTAAAATAGGTATAAAAGCCATAAAGTAGGGTACTTGACCAAAATCGATCAATATAGCTAGCCACACCACACATGTACTCTATCATAGTCTAAGCTAAATGAGGGGAACATATTAGGACTGTGCCCTTCAATAATCAAGATAACATCGTGACAACATGTGGTCTTTCCAATTTTTAGCTACCCAAGCACGCAAAATGACCAAGGCAAAATAGAAGGTGCGCTCGTAGTCTAGGAAAGTCCAGAAGCCACAAGCTAAGCACATATCTCACACGAATATCAACCAATAGCCCAATACTAGCACAAAGTCACACAGCTTCCCCAGTAGGCTAGGCATATTGATTGCAGTCTACAACCAACTACGATTCCTGCATAGGACCAGAAAAGGGTAAACGAGTAAAGAATAAAAACAAAGTCATACCGACTACTCATCCAGCCCACCAACTAGCTGAAACATAAACGAGTTTCAATATATACCCAGTCCAGAAAGTAGGAAACCTAGACTACTTGGATGCTGGCAAAAAGGCTCCCACAAGTCACGCGCACAACTCTAACGACTTTAAAATCTCCTGAAATTGCCCACACTACCAAAATTATTATTCACGAGTCAAGAGGTGAATTTTAAGACCTATATTTCAAAATACAATTCGGGTTAGAAATCAATCCTAAAAATGATACTGTGGTCCCCACACCTAAAAAAATAAACCAAATATATCATCACAAAGGCCTCATCTCAAGGAACACGTGGTTCGATTATGAGCATAATTGGACAACTGAAAGGCCCTCAAGGAAAGAGTGCAAAATATTGCATAAATTAAAAAGAGGAAACATAGGAGAACCGACCTTAAAATATGGTAAAACGAGTTGCCAAACGCTTCCCAAGCATACACTAGTAAGCCATAGAAATTTCCCAAGGAATAAGCACCAAAACTAACCAAAATCTAGAGAGAAACAAGAAATATCGTAGTGGAAAATGAGGAAAAATGCAAGAATCTGTTATTTATAGGCACTGGACTCATGCATCGTGATCGCAACCCTCAGGGTCCTAACCCTTCGCGATAGTGACCAAAGACCACCAATTGTGGTCAACTAATTTCCAGAACCACGCTATCATGACAAGTACTACGCGATCTCTAAAGAACAAGAGACTTTAACCCAAAGAGCACTTCCCTGGGATTGGTGGAGAGATTGAAAGAATGGAACTCCAATGCACTGTTGAGTTAGCTAAAAGAAGGAACTCCTAGTGTTATAAGTCCATCTTATAATTTCATGTTCTATTTCACTCCCCGATGGGGGTTCTTTTCACCCTTCCCTAATGGCACCACTTGGATCTAGAACCTACATATTGATGCTCATGATTTTGATAGCCATACAATTGATTTGGAGTAGATCTCTCAACAAGTATTTAGTGCACATACTGGTTGAACAGATCGAACAAGATT
>JBDJHY010273965.1:0-19778 GCA_039654485.1 Withania somnifera
TAATGATTGTCTACCTTGATCACACTAAGTGTCTATGCCTTCACCAGTTGCAGGTTGCTACTACATTTTTCAAAATTTCTTAGTGGAAGTTCGGGGATCAAACAGAGTCCAATTTTGACAAACTAATTATGAAAATAGGGTGGAAACGACATTTCAGACTCATTGGAGTCAACAAAACTTAAATACAAGATCGTTTATGCCAAATGACCCCTCAAACCCAAGATAGCAAAAAACTACATTTCTCCACCAATACCTCTAAAATTCAATGACAAGTCAAAAAATTATACCACTACCTCACCTAGTTGAAAACCATCATTCAGAGCTGGTGGGAGTGTCATATTCCAATCCGACCTCTAAACATCAAAATATCACTCAAGCTCCACTTTAGGCCATAAACTTAACTAAAATCCATAATTTCGCATAATTTTCTAATGAGATCTCTAAAACATAAAATTAAGGTCAAACTTGACTTTGTTTGGTATTTCTGATCTAACGACTGAGATCATCTTGAAAGAAAGTTGACTTTGGTCAACAAGTACTTAATTTTAAGCTCTAAAATAGGGAATTTGAGATATTTCTCAACTAAGTTGCCAGAGATCCGAACTGTCGGTCCTAGCAAGTCATATATGACTTAGGCCAACTATCGAGATGATCTAGAATGTAAAAATTAACATATTTATCATAAATGACCATGAGGGTCATTACATGGTGCTTGTGGTTTTTGGGTACTTTCTAGGGATTTCTTGTCCTATTGTGTCCTATTTCCCCCTTCTTATTGATGTTATTCATAGGGTACTAACATAGGTATCCCATATGGTGGAATGACTCATTTTTCCTCTTATCGCTCTTTGGATCTAAGATTCCAATGCCACAGGCTGGCCTGGGTCTCTTTATTTAGCTCTAATTCCTTATTGCTTTTCTTATTCCTATATTCTTCAGTCCATACCATTTCGGGGATTGAAGACTGAGCCTGAGATGGTATAGATATTCAAGAGGGTTTCTGTGTTTCTTTTAGTGGTGAATTGTCCTTGCATAGCCTCTGTAGTTGCTTTACTTGGTTAGGATAGTAGCATTGATTTTTTTAGATTGATAGTGCCTGCGCAGGCCTCAATGTTCCTTAATGTGTGATGGTTGGTGTCTTGGTATTGATCTTGGTTTTTCCATAGTACTTAAGCACGTTTGTCCTTGGTTTGCTCTATGGTGGTGTGGTTCAAAAGGTTGAATCGCGTGGTGCTAGGAGTTCAAGTTAGCGAAGTGTAGGTTAACATTTCAAGTTTCAATGTGTTTTCTACCAGTTAGGGGTTGGAGTACCTTCAGGGTCTTAAGTTGTGTATGTGTTTGCAAAGCATGAATTTGAGGTGCGAAGTTGTAGGTTGGAGGGTGACTGCTTGTGTGTACCAAATGGATTCTTGGAGTTTGTTTACTTCCTGTTGTGAAACGACCTTGGGTTCTAGTGGTTGGGTTTATGGTCAATGATAGTGATTTTTGGGGTATTGCAGTTGAAGTATAATATGGTGGTTTTATATTAGGGTTTATGACTGTATGGATGCTTAGGTAGCTTTTTTCAGGGTGCTGGTTTCTGATTAGTTGGTTTCCTCTATTTAGAGAAATTCAGCATGGTCCCTTGTCATGTCTTGTTTATGATATGTGAGATGTCATAGTTATGTTGGGTTTTGATTCTTGGTCCACATTAGGATAGATTGGTAGGTGTGTTCCAATGGTTCAAGTTTTGCTATGTTTTCTACTAGTAAGGGGTTAGAGAACCTTCGAGGTCTTATGATGTATATGTGTTTGCAGAGCATGAATTGGAGTTGGGGAGCTATAGGTTGAAGGGTGAATACTCTTGTGAGCCAAGTGGATGGTTGGAGTTTATTTACTTCCTATTATGAAAAGACCTTAGGTTCTAGGGGCTGGGTCTGTGATAGTGATCTTTGGGGTGTTGTGGTTGGAGTATAAGATGGTGGTTTTGTATTAGGCTTTGTGACTACATGGATACTCAGGTAGCTATTAGCAGGGTTAGGTTCTGATTACCTGGTTTCCTCTGTTCATAGAAGTTTAGTGTGGTCCCTTGTCATGTCTTGTTTCAGATGTGTGAGATGTCTTAGTTAGGTTAGGTGTTGGTTCTTGGTCCATGGCAGGATAGATTGGTGGTTTTTTCTGCCACCAGGAGTGGGGTAGCCTTTGTTGCTCGAGGTCCTTAGTAGTCTTATGAATCTTTAGTAGTACCACCTAGTTGTTTAGATGGGTTATCAAACCTCTAGCCCTCAGTAGTGTTACACCTCTTCTGTTTTTTAGATTTTGGTTGAATTGGTTCATCTTGTTATGGTTTGGACATTATGTTGTAGTGAGTTGCCTTATTGTGTTAATGCGAGTTAGATGGAGCGTAGAGGGGTTATGGCGATGAAGTTTCCTTGGACATGCTTTGTTAGATTGATTAGCTTACCTGAGGCTCGGGAAGGGGTATGCGAGCCCAATACACCCTCACTAACTGGAGCTTGCAGGTACTACTACATTATTGTCTTTTGAGTACGAAAGTCAGTTTTTAGTGGTGGATGTTATAATGAACCTCATGGTTATTTACTTGATTTTTTCCTTTTCTTTATTTAAAGCTATTTGTTAGATCACCAAGTCATATATGAATTTATTGGACTTAATGATACAAAATGCAGCATGAGTGCAAAAACATGGCTATGATAGGCCGATCGGGCCAAAGTAAAATACAAGTAGAAAATAGTGAGGAAAGTAAAATAGGTCAATAAGGGAAAGTAAGCAGTATGAAACAACTACGCTGCTATAATTGGTAACAGGAACAAAAGATAATTACCAATAATATAAAGGAAGGTAAAGTGTCTCAATAAATAAGTTTATCCACAATCGTCACACAAGGGTATGTATCTATTGCCTTGTACTGAGAAAGAGCCATAACAAATGTACCTGAGCTACAACTGAGATACTAGTACGAAAATCACAATCGAAGGTAAATGCATGTATTAAAGTGTGAATATAAGTAATGTAAAGAATTAATATAACCCAAATGCCCCTATAAGACTACTGAGTACTAACAAAAGGAAGCACACAAAAAACTACTGGACGCCCCATCCAGCTAGTAGGCACAATCAACACAAACAAGAACTCACCATGACATCCCACTTATGCTCAACAAGTACAAAAAATGCGAATATAATTACTGCACGAGGGTGAGAAAAGTAAATTGGAACATAGACATCTCGAAATTGGATGTCGCGCATAATGTGAACAGTGGGGTCGATGACCAGAGGTTCGCACCTCCTAATCAATAGTAGGGATCACGCCTTAATATTAACACTATGGACAACACCGTGGAGGTCCATGCATCATAAATGATAGTAGGGATCGCTCGCTGGAGGTCCATCCTTCAATATAAATATTACGAACCACACCTTTAAGGTGAAACTATCATAATTGATAGTAGGGACTGCTCTCTAGTGGTCCCCACCACATAATCAATAGTAGGGGTAGTACCTCGGAGGTCCCCTTTCAATATCAACAGTGGGGGATGCACCCCAGAGGAACGCACCTCAATATCAGTAGAGGGGGCCACACCTTAGGAGGTTCCTGCCACAATAACAGTAGTGGGGTCTATGCCCAGGAGGTCCTCACCTCAATATCAAGAGTGGTGGCTGTACTGTAGGAGGTTCACGCCTCAATATAAATAGTGGAGCCTGCTTCTTAGGATATCCGCACCTCATTATTTGTGCCTCAATATCAGTAGATTGGCCGCGCCCCTAAGTACCCAAGACAAAACCCCTTATCAGTCAAATCTTACTCCGATTAAATTCTTAAAATATTGCCATACCACTAGGTGGTCGTGGAATAAGTTATACATATAAGGTAGAAAACCCTTCAGTTTTTAGGCCACTAAATCCTTCCAATTTTAGTTAAGCCTGTTTACACTCCCTCCTCCATAGCCCTGATCCGTCCCCTTGTTTATCCTACAAGAAATACATATCTAAAATGCATGAATGCAATACAACATTAATAAGAGAACATACAATAATCTAGGATCATCCATTGGCCACCAACTAAGAGCTCATCTCACTCACCAAGTTTTGTCATGACCCAACACAACCACTATGGTCCAAGGCCGCTCACGGCAAGGCTAGGACATCTAAGTATAATCTGCCACCCTCTATGTCCTTCCATGGTACATCTTAAAGCAAGTTAACGGGAAAAAAATTAATAAGATAGGGCTTCCAATCTAATAACCATCCCACATAACTAGCTACACCACACAAGTGTTCTACGATAGACTAGTCTAAAGAAAAATAAGTATAGCCTACTGGGCTCCAACGAGAATCATAGAAAAGCTTGTGACACCATCTTGAAGCTCCAAACTATCAAAAGATGGTTCGAATATGAAGAATGATTACATATCAAATTACATATATAGGGATTAAAAGATGAAGAATGATACCCATATTTCAAAGTGTAATACGGGTCAGAAAATCGGCCCATGGGCCACGTAGTATGGAAATCTAAAATAAATATACTAGAATGAAGGCCTCAGCTCAAGGAATCAGTTGTTCGAATTCAAGCTCAATTGGACTTCAGAATGTCCTCAATTGGCCAAGAAACGATTTACACAAAATAGGGAAAACATGCAAGGTTGATTGCGCTAAAATCGAGAAAGAATATACCCAAAAAAGGAGGAACAAGGATCACATATCACAACCTAGATCAAACCACACAAAACCCAGATATAAGCAAGAAAATATATTAGAATTAGAAAAAAATCCTAAATCATCATTGAAACTCCAACAAGAGCTTCCAATAAAGAAGAAAGCTAACTAATTCGAGAATAGAAAGTCAAGAATTGCTCTGCAACACTTAACCAACAATTGCCAACTATTATCCTTGAAAAAACATCAAAAATGTTAAGTAAAGGAGAGAAATAGAGAAAAACGAGAAGGGGAAATGTTTTGAAAAGATAAAAAAATGGTGTTTAAATCCCAACGATGAATGATTTATTGGTAAAAAGGATCGATAAATTGGTACCTTTCCCTTTTTCTCATGACCAGATAGATGACCAATTTACCAGGACTCCTAACCCTTTTTTTTCAAAAGATCAATAAATCAGCTTTCAATTGCAAAACAAACAATAATTTTTAAAAACTTTTAAAAAAGGCTTGAAAATGAAACACAGTCAAATTTTTACAATCCAAATATGCATCTTGCATGAAAAACATATTCCAGATTCAACCAAATTGACAAAAAAACCATTGGAGGCTGATTTTATGAAAAGGATCCCCAACCAAACTGATTAAAAAGGGCAAACTTCTTAATTTTCCACAAATACCCTTAAAAATGCCCAGAGACCCCAGGAAGTGTACCAATGATCAAATTAGCCTAAAATAACAATTATGGGCTGATAAAAGCTTCAGGATTTTGATCCGACACTAATCACACTAATCCATCAATGCAATAAAATGAGCTACCTTTGAGTTGGATTTTCACAAAACAACTCAAACTCATAACAAACACCCAGGGACATGAACAAAAGGTCTGAATAGACCAAAGTTGACATTTGGGAGCTAATGGGAGTGACAAAATTCTGATCCGACATTCCAATCATATGAAGCCCCACCCAGGCTCCAAAATGAACCTCTGCTGAGTTAAGTTTCCACAATTATGTTCAAACTCAAATCAAACATTACCAGTCATGAATTAAAGGTCCAACTAGACCGAAGTTGATGTTTCAGAGCTAACCACACAATTGGAATCTGATTCGTAGCACGTTTACTAAGAAATCACTCTCAAGTTCCACTATTTCAAGGTTAAACCTTCAAAATAAGAAAACTAAGATAAATAGGCTATAAAACTAATAGGGACCAAATTAACGACCCAAGAAAGACATAAATAACTTAGGAAAACTAGCAGAAAGATTTACAAACTAAACAAACTAAAAGATAAGTAAATGACCATGAAGGCCATTACAACATCCACCACTAAACAAGACTTTGTCATAGAAATTCAAGGAAAGATTAGTATCTGAAGGATGGAAAACATATCATGCTCTGTCCCCCAGGTAACCTGTTTGAATGGTCGATGCACCCAAAAAACCTTCACAATCTAAATATCTCTAGATTTGAGTCGCCTCGCATCCCTATCTATAATGTCCTTGCGATCCTTAATATTAGTCAACCAATCTTTAATCTACACAGGATCTCGGCAAAGCACATGGGTAAGGTCAGACAAATACCAACGAAGTATAGATACATGAACTAGAAAATTGATAGTAGCTAACTTTGGAGGTAAGACAAGCTTGTATGCACCATCTCAGACCCTCTGCATGATATTACATGACACAATGAACATGGGGCTAAGCTTACCCCACCTATAGAACAACATAACGCCGTTCATAGGCAATACCTGGAGGAGGATCATATCACCAGTACTGAACTTAAGGGCCTAAGTCTACTATCTGTGTAGGACTTTTTCCTTTTCTGCTCTATCGGAAGCTGATAGAAATAAACTATGATCCTTTCCACGGTATCACAAATCCCATCAGAACTCTTAGGGTGAAAACTCTCTACCACAAAATAAACCAATATGTGATCTTCAATGCCTACCATACAAGGCCTCAAAAGGCATCATCTATATGTTGGAATGAAAACTGTTATTATAAGAAAAATATGCTAAAGAAAAATTCGATTCCAGCTACCACCAAAATAAAAAGCAGAGGCCCGCAACATATCCTAAAGTACCTGAATAGTCCTCTCAAATTTCCATTTGTCTCAAGGTGAAACTCTGTACTCAACGAAACCTCAGTACCTATCTCTATCTACACCAACCGCAAAAATAATAAAGTAAACTTTGTGTCTCAATCAAATTATTAGAAATTGGCACCCCATGAATCCTAATAATCTTACAAACATACAATAGTCTCTCCGCACCCTAAGATGAGTGCATCAGTAGGAAGTGAACTAATTTGGTCAGTCGATCCACGATGACCCAAATACAATCATGGACTCTAGATGAGCGGGACTCCCACTTCCACTAAGGAATAGAGAGTATCTGAAGCTTACCACCCGGTCTCCAGTGCTCAAAGTTTACTTGCTGATAGTTCAAAAACTGAGACATAAAGGAATTTATAGCTCTCCTCATACCCCGCCACTAGTAATATTGTCTCAAATCATGGTACATTTTTGCGATACCAGGATGGATAGAATATATAGAGTAATGAGCCTTATGTAATAGAGTCTAAATTAAGCCACCATCTCTTGGAACGTCCAGATGACCATGAACCTAAAAAACACCATCAAAATCTTTAGTAGTCCAACTGAAATCACACCTTAAAACCCTCTCTCTCATTTGAACAAGAAAAGGATCCTTGTACTGGCGCTATTGAATCTGATCAAATAAGGATGACCTAGCCTTAATATGGGAAACAACCTGCTTAGGCACTAAAATATCCAATATAACCATCAACATTCACCAAGGAATGAATATCCTGAGCCAATGGCCTTTCAAAACTAGAAATATAAACTAGGCTATCCATACTCACCATCTTTTGGCTCAAGGCATCTGCAACCACATTAGCCATTCCCAGATGGTAAAGAATGATCAAATCATTGTCCCTCAAGAGCTCAACCTACCTCCGCTACCTCATTTTAATCTACCTCTAACTGAGGATATACTACAAGCTTTAGTGAGTAGTATAAATGTAACAATCAACGTGCTTAAGATAGTGCCTCTAGATCATAAGAAAAAAAACTACTGCTGCCAACTTCATGTTTTTGGTATGGTAGTTGCATACATGATCCTTCATCTGTCTCGATACAAGATATAACATGAACCTGCTGCATAGGAACACAACCGAAGCCAATACCCAAAGTATCAAAATATACTATATAAGGATGGCGCTGACTGGAAAGGAAAGAAATAGGGTGGTAGTTATCAAATCCTTTTGCCTAAAAATGCTAGACTCAAACTTAGTTGACCACTGGAAGGGCATATCCTTCCGCATTAGTCTATTCAAAGGAGCTGCGATAGAATAGAAACTCTGAACAAATCAAAAATAGTACCAAGCTAACCCAAGGAAACTACAAATCTTTATATGAGTAGTGGGTTGAGGCCAATCACACACCGCATCAATCTTAGCTAGATCAACACTAATGCCAATACCTGATACCACATTGCCCAGAAAAGAAACAGAATTAAGAAAAAACTTACACTTTGAAAACATGGCACAGAGTCACTTAATCCTCAAACTCTATACAAATTACCCTTAGGTGCTCCTAGTGCTTAGCTTGACTCCATGAGTAAACCAATATGTCATCATTTAATATGATAACAAAGGAGTGTAAATAAACTTGAATACACGATCATAAAATCCATAAAGGTTGCAGGGGCATCAGTCAACCCAAATGACATTACTTGAAACTCATAATGCTCACACCTCATCCGAAAAGACAACTTTGGGACGTCCTAAACCCAAATCCTCAACTGACGGTAGGAAAATCTCACATCAATCTAGAAGAACAATGTGGCACCCTATAGCTGGTAAAACAAGTCATCATTACATGACATAGGATACTTATTCTTAATAGTCACCTGGTTCAGATGCCTACGATCAATACAAATACGCGGTTACCCATCTTTTTTCTTCCCAAACGAAGGCACCCCATGGAGACACTCTAGGACAGATAAAACCTTTGTGAAGAAAATCATATAAATAAACACTCAACTCCAAAAGCTTTGTTGGGGAGATAAGGTAAGGGTCAACAAAAAATGGTCTTGGTGCCTGACTCAACCATAGTAGAAAAATCTATATCACGCTGGGGTAGGAGGATAGGTAAATAATCAAGAAATACATCCATGAACTCACTAACTACTGGAACAAATTCAAGGGAGGGAGAATCAACACTAACATCTCTAACATGGGAAAAGTAAGCATGATAGCCTCAGGTAATAAGCCTACAGACTTGACAATAAGCAATAGTCAGAATAGAGGAATGACTAGTGGGACTGCACCACAAGATCATGGTCTTGGAATAGCAATCCAGTACTGCACGATAAGAGGATAACCAATCCATGCCTAAAATCACATCAAAATCCAACATATCTAACTCAATCAAATTGGCTCAAGTGTCATAAATAAAATAATCACAAGACAACCTATATTCCTAATCCACCACTAGGGCCGCACCTACGGTGGCAGACACAGTCAAGGGAAAATATAATAAATGACTAGAAACACCAAACCAAGCAATAAAGTAAATACATACATCAGATAATGTGGATCCAAGATCAAATAAGGTCAAGGTAGAGTAATAATAAATAAGTAACATACCAGTGATAACTGCATCTGAGGCTTAAGCCTTGGCCCGGTCTGGAATAGCTAGAGCTAACAACGACCCCCACCCTTATATGGATCACAACCTCTTCCTCTCACCCGTCCTCCTCGGCCTCCTCCTATGGATTTATGAGCGGCTAATTGTATACCTCTAGCCAGTGGCGTTGCCTGTAGTGGCTGCGCAGGCAAAGTTGTGGTCTGAGTGGCTCTTATCCAAGGGAAACTCTAGAAAAGTGGCCCTGATCCCCACAATCAAAGAAACCCTCTACAAAATGATCTCTATAAGCTCTGGGGAAGTCTCTATCATAATAACTTACCTCTCAGCACTCGAAACAACCACCCCTACTCTGTCCTAACCGCGAGGACCCTCAATATGGCCTCGTGAACCTGAATTTAGGCCCCTAACTGGCTGAATGCTCAATTATCTTTTGGAAGTCTTTATCGAAGCCTAGTATTGTCGGCTGTTCTAACATTCCCTACAAAAATAAAGTCCTTTGGACCTCGACCCCGAATAACTTCTGTGGTGGCGCTGGCTCTTCTTGTTCCCTCTTGGGCCTTGCGATCCAGAGTCTCCTTGATACCCATATGGTTAGAAATATCCAGAAAAGACCTCTACAATACCAACATCCACTCAACTTGACCTCATTAGTCCAATATCAACCCATACTCTTAGTGTAGAATACAGTCCTCTTCTGTGGACAACAAATCTTTAGCATATCTAGAAACTCAATGAACCGAGCCTCATACTAAGAAAGTGTCATAGTACACTGTCATAATCCAAAAAAATGAGTCCCTAATGCCTCTCATGTGCTCCTCAGCACGTACTAGGCTATTAAGGCCCCTTAAAATAGTCCCAATTCAGTAGGGATGAACCTGGTGCCCGGCAATCTCTAAACACTCTCCACCAATGTCTAGCAGCACTCTCAAGAAAATAGGAAGTAAAGTCGGCCCCATGAATCTCCAATAACTCCAATGTCCTCAGATGCTCCTCAAAGACAGCGATAAACTCGTAGGGTTCCTATCCTTTTACTCTAGATAACCTAGCGGGGGCATCCTACAAGAAGTGGTCTAATATCTTAAGCACCTCAGAAGTGGTATAATAGGAGTTGGTGGTTGTATAGATATAGTAGTATGAGCTGACACGACTAGTTGTACGAATGGTGCTACAGGGGTTGTAGATGTTGGGGGGAGATGGTGTACCACTGTAATCCCTGAGTAGAAGAATATGGCCCATCCACTGATGCACCATAGAACATCTGCAACATCTACCATAACAAGTCTCTAAATGTGGTAGGCGGTGGCTGGGTGGACTGTGTTGGGGCACGGGAGCTTCCTGCAGATTTATAATAGTTGGAGTAGTAACAATTTGTGAAGCATACCCCACTACCCCTCCTAATCTGTTGGGGGAGGGTCTCTCAATTTACGGATGATGTTCGAGTACGCACCATTTTGTGAAACAGTGAAGCCAAAAGGAGTTTTTAAGAAATGGTATGAGTATTAACGCACTAAAAAAATCAACAGATGAAAAACTTCCTATGGTACCACATAGCTTCTTGAAGATTGGATACAAACATCAATTTTGCATTGATCTTCAAGAATCTACTAGGTACTTTCTCCAATTCCAAGGAGATCGATGAACCTAGGCTTTGATACCACTCTATCACAACCCAATTTTAGGTCATGATGGTGTATACAACCCTCTAGTAGATAATACTATAACTACACCCTAGAGTTATTTGCAATGGGCCATAATGATCACTAATAAAGACCAACTAATAGATAATTAAAGAGGCTAGTAGCCGAAGGAAGAAATAAATATTATCCAAAACCTGGTGTCAACGGCATATCTAGCAACCAAATAGAGTATCAAAAATAGGATACAAGCTCCTATAAAGTAGTACTACACATAAAGTAGGGTACAACAGCTAAAATCCTCAATAAGCTCGAACATCAAAGCTCACCATAGTCTCCGCAGATCAACAATCTACCCAGTAGGATCATGACGTATCTCTAACCACTACTGGTATCTGTAAAAAAATTATGCTGAAGTGCAGTATGAGTACCAAAAAATGGGTACAAAAACATGGCTATCATAGGCCGATCGAGATAAAGTAAAATACAAATAAAGAGATAATGAGGAATATAAAACAAGTCAATAACGAAAAGTAAGGAGTATGAAACTAACTACGCTGCCAGAATTAGTAGTAAGAATAGACTCTAACTACCAATAACAGAAAGGAAGGTATTGGATATAAACAAGTAAGTCTATGCCCAACCATCACAGAGGGGTATATATCTAATGCTTAGTACTGAAAAAGAACCATAGAAAATGTACCTGAACTCTAGCTGAGATACTAGTACCGAAATGACAGTCAAAGGTAAACGCAAGTGTTAAAGCATGAATATAGATAAGGTAAAGAATTAATACAACCTAAATGACCCCCCATAATACCATTGAGTACAAACAGAAAGGAAGCATACATAACCTACATGATACCCTATCCTTCCAGTAGGAAAAATTAAGAGAAACAAGAACTCACTGGGACTTCCCCCTTAATCTCTGAAAGTACAAACTACATGAATAGAATTAATGCATGATGGTAAGAAAAGTATACTAGAACATATACATTTCTAAAATGTAGGCTTCGCTTCAATATCAACAGTAGGGGCCGCGCCTCCTAATTAATAGTTAGGGCTACGCCCTGGAGGTTGTCCACTCAATCTTAATAATAGGAGCCGCACTCTGGAGGTCCGCGTCTCATAACTGATAGTAAGGACCACACCTTAATATGAATTTTAAGGACTACGCCCTGGAGGTCTGCGCCTTATAATCTAAGTAGGGGCGTCTCCTCTTTATCAACAATGGGGGCCGCACCCTAGAGGTTTGTGCCTCAATATAAATCGTGGGAGCTGCACCCCAGGAGATCCATGCCTCAATATAAATAATGGGGGTTGGTCCCCAGGAGATCTATGCCTTAATATCAATAGTGGGGCTTGTTCCCCAAGCGGTGTACGCCTCAATATCAATAGAGGGGGCAACACCCTAGAAGGTCCTCACCTCAATATTAATAGTGGGGGTTGCACCCTAGGAGGCATGTGCCTCAATATCAATAATGTGGTTTCCCCCTAGGAGGTCCTCAACTCAATATACATAGTGGGGATCGCTCCCTAGGAGTTACACACCTCAATATCAATAGTGGGGCCATGCCATTGAGGACGCAAGATAGAACCTCACGATAATAAGAAATATTTCAAAATTTATTATGAAAAATATTACCAAACCACCAAGTGGTTGTGGAAAGTTATACATATAAGTAAGAAAACCCCTTGTACTTATTAATCTAGTAAATTCCTTCAGTTTAAGTAAAAACTGTTAACACTCACTTCACCATTGCCCCAGGATGATATAAAATGCCTAAATGCAATACAATAAAAATAATGGAACACACAACATACTAGCATCAGCCAGAGGCCACAATTTAAGAACTCATCTTACTCACCAAGTCTTGTCATGGACCAACATAACCACTAGTGTCTGGGGCTGCCGGTGGTAAGGATAGGATACACATATAATCCAACACCGTCTACGTCCCTCCATGAGACCCTCGAAAGCAAGTAAATAGGAGAAAAATCAATATGATAGGGCTTCGAACCTAATATCCATGCTGCACAGCTAGCCACACCGCACAAGTATTCTATGGTAAACCAGTCAAAATAAAAGTATACCTAGCCGACTTGGGCTCTGGTGAGAATCCTTTAAAAGAAAATAACACTGGCTTGAATCTTTAAACAAGTTTGAATTTTCTTAATACTATCAAATTAGAAATCTAGGGATAAAAAGATAAAGAATGACATCCCTATTGCCAAGAGAAATTTAGGTAAAAAATGGGCCAAAAAATAAGCTTGTGGGCCTTGCGTCCCCCAAAAAGATTAAAGTTACCGGCATGAAGGCCTTAGCTCAACGAACTAGTGATTCAAATTTTGAGCTCAATTGGACTTTTGGAATGTCCTTAATTGTCCTAGAAGTATTTTTCACTAAATAGGGAACTCAAGCAAGGTTGATTACGCTAAAAATTTGGCAAGAAAGTGCCTAGAAAGTGAGGGAAAAGGCTCACCATATCACAGCTAGCTCAACCACACCAATACCCAGATGGAAACATGAAATTATACTATAATTATACAAAAATCAAACATAACCATCGAAGCTACAAAAATATCTTCCAAGGATGAAGAAAGCTTACCAATTCGGGATTAGCAAGTCAAGAATTTCTCCCCAACACTTCACCAACAATATGCAAATTTTATACTTGAAAAATCTTAGGAAAAAAGGAGAGGAGAGAAATGGAAAAAAATAAAAATGAGGAAATGTTCTAAAAGCTAGAAAAATGATGTTTAAAGACCAGCGACTATTGATTTATCAACCAAAGGACCAATAAATTAGTACCCTCCCTTTTTAAAAGACCCAAAAGATGATCATTTTACTGGAATTATCGGGACCCTAACCAAATTATCGGTCAAAAGACCAATAAATTGGTCTGCAACTGCACAACAGATAATAACTTTTTCAAACATTAGAAAGACGCTCATAAATGAAATGAAGTCCAACTTTAACAAGCCAAATATACATCTTGCATGAAAAAATATATTCTGGAATCAACGAAATCGACAAAACAACCATGGGAGGTCATGTAATGGAAAAGGACCCCCAAACCAAACCGATTAATAAGCGCCAACTTCTCAACTTTCCACAAATATCCTCAAAAAGAGCCCGAACATCCCACGAAGCGGGCCAATGGTCAAATATGCAAAAATCACCATTCCATTGCTGATGGAAGCAGTTAAGTTCCGATTCGATGCTCTAATCACTAAAGCCATCCCAATCTCCAAATAAGCCTTTTTTAGCTAGATTTCGATAAAACAGTTTAATCCCACAACAAACTCCCTATGAATGAAAGGTCACATGAATAAAAGGTCCAACTATACAAATGTTGACATTTCGGAGCAAATGAGAATGTCAAAATTCCGATCTAAAGCTCTTATCACCATAAGACCACCCAGGCTTCAAAATTAACCTTGGCTAAGTTGAATTTCCATAAGTCAGTTCAAACTCAGAATGAACACTCTGGGACATGAAGTAAAGGTCTAAATAGACCAAAAGTGATGTTTTGGAGCTAACTGCACTGTTGAAATCTTATTTTGAGCACATTTACAAATAATTCACTTTCATGTTCTACTATTTCATGGTTAAGCCTTCAAATAAGGGAAACTAAGGCAACAAGCTATAGAATATCTAGAGAACCAAAATTGCGGTCCTGGCATGCCATAAATGACTTAGGAAATCAAACTGAAAGCTCTAAACACCAGAGAAATTGAAAGGAAAGTAAATGACCACACGGGTAATTAATACATCCATAACTAAATTGTACTTTCATCCTTAAAAGTCAAGGAAAGAGTAGTACATAAAATCTCAAACCGATAAGAATAGTGGGCTCACATATCATGCTCAGTATCCTAGGTAGCCTCCTTAATTGGTCATGCATCCGACGGACCTTCACCATTGGAATATCTATGGATCTGAATCGCCTCACATCCTTGTATTTAATGGGCTCGGGCTCCTTAACATAAGTCAATCGGTCATAAATTCTCATAGACTCTCAACGAAACACATATGTCAGGTCAGGTAGATACTGTAAAAACATAGATACATGAAATACTAGATGGACAACAACTAACTCTTGAGGTAATACAAGCATGTAGGCAATACCTCCAGCCTTCTGCAGGATCTCATAGGTCCCAATCAACTTGGGATGATATTAACCTACCTATAGAATCTCATAATGCTTTTCATGGGAGATATCCAAAGGAAGACCATATCAAAAATACTAAACTTCGACGACCGAATCTATGATCTGTGTAGGACTTCTTCCTTCTCTGCACTGTCCAAAGCCTATCCTGTAGAACTCTGACCCTATCTATGGTATCATGAATCCATTCATAACTATGGGGTGAAACCTCTCTACCATGAAACCAACCAATAGGTGATCTGCAGTGCCTACCAAAGAAGGCCAAAAAAGGCGCCATATGAATGCTAAAATTATAACTGTTATTATATAAAAATTATATAAAAACAAAATATCTATCTCATATAATACCAAAATCAAAAGCACGGACACAAAAAATATCCTTAAATACCTAAATATTCCTCTCAAACTACTCGTAGGTTTAAGTGTGAAACGTCGTACCTAAGGCAACTCCGTACCCATGTTTCTCTGCACCAACCTACAAAACCCTAAGGTAAACTACATAATCAATTAGATATAATGGAAAATCTCCCCCCATGAATCCTAACCACCTCACAAACATACAAATTAACAAGTCTCTTCGCACCCCAAGATAAGTGCATTGGCAGGAAGTGAGCTGATTTGGTTAGCCAACCACGATGACCAAAATACAAGTATGTCCTCTCGATGTGAAGGGAAATCATGAAATAAAGTCCATAGTAATCAACTCCCACTTCCACTCAATAATTGGGAGTCTGAAGCTCATCGACCGGTCTCTGGTGCTCGAACTTTACTTACTGAAAGTTCAAACTTTGAGAGCCAAATAATTCCCTTCCACCAATATTGCTGTCTCAAATAACTTTACATCCTCGCGATATCTAGATGGATAGTCATTGACTATCTAGAGAAATGAGCCTCAACAGTAGTGTATGAATTAAGTCACCAACTCTCGAAATGTTCAGGTGACATGACCCCATAAAACACCATTAGAATCTATTATTGCCCAACTAAAATCGCCCATCAAAACCCTATCTATCATCTGAACTAAATGGGGATCCTCATATTGGCACCACTGAATCTGACATAATAAGAACGACCTAGCCTCAACATGGGCAACAACTAGCTCTGGCATTGAAATGTCCAATTGAACCAACATATTCTCCAATGAATGAATGTCCTAAGCTAGGCCTCTCAGAAGTGGAAATATAATCTAGGCTACCCATACTTACCACCTTCTGGCTCAAGGCATCTATAACCTCATTAGCCTTTCCTGGAAGTTAAAAAATGTTCAAGTCATAGTCCTTGGGAGCTCAACCCACAACTGCTACTCATGTTAATCTCCTTCTGACTCAGGATATACTACCAATTGCAGTGATCAGTACAAATCTCACAATCGACACAATAAATATAGATCCTCAAGAGTTTAAATAGAAAAATTATCGCCACTAACTTCAATCATGGGTATGGTAGTTGCGCTGGTGATCCTTCGGCTTTCTCGATGCATAAGCTACAACATAACCCTACTAAAGTATAAAACAACCTAACTTGTTACTTGAAGCATCA
This sequence comes from Withania somnifera, assembly GCA_039654485.1. NCBI lineage: Eukaryota > Viridiplantae > Streptophyta > Magnoliopsida > Solanales > Solanaceae > Withania > Withania somnifera. Next base: position 16,678 of record JBDJHY010273965.1, read on the forward strand.
CAATATATGATATAGGGATGGCCCTCGACTTGAAAGGCAAGAAATAGGGCGGTAGTCAACAACTCCTTTTGCCTCAGAAGTCTAGACTCACACTCAGCTGAACACTGGAAGGGCATTATTTCAATATTAGTTTAGTCAAAGGAGAAAAAATAGAAGAGAAAGTCTGAACAAATAAATGACAGTACCCATTTAACCAAAAGAAATAATGAATATTTGTGAGAGTAGTAGGTCGAGGTCAATCACACACCACGTCCACCTTGGTCGAATCAATGCTAATGCCAACATATGATACCATATAGCCCAAACAAAGAAATAAAATCAAGCAAAAACTCACACTTTGAGAACTTGGCATAGAGCTGCTCAGTCCTTAAAGTCTGTAACACTACCCTCAGATGCTCCTTATGCTCGACACGACTTTGTGAGTAAACCAATATGTCATCAATGCATATGATCACAAAAGATTCTAAATAGGGCTTAAATATGCTAGTCATTAGATCTATAAATGTTCAAGGGAATTAGTCATCCCAAATGACATCACCAGGAACTCATAATGCCCATACCTCATCTAAAAAGCTGTCTTTAACACATTCTCAGCCCGAATCCTCAACTTATAGAGATGGATCTCAAATAAATCTTAGAGAAAAATGTGGCACCATGTAGCTATTCAAACAAGTCATAAATACATAGTTGGGGATACTTGTTCTTAAAAGTCACCTTTTCATATACCTATAATCAATACACATCCGCAATGACCCATCCTTTTTCTTTACAGAGAACACTGGGAAACCCCATGGAGACACGGCAGGATGGATAAAACCACTATCAAGAAAATCCTACATTGTCTTGGTTTCCATCTCGACCTCAATAATAAAATTGATATTACACATGGGTGGAAGGGCAGGTAAATTAGTAGGAACTACATCTATGAACTCACCAACTACTAGGAAAGACTCAATGGAAGAAAAATCAAATTTAACATCTCTAACATGGGCCAAGTAAGTATGAACACCTTGGGCAATGAACATACAATCCTAACAACAAGAAATAACCCGAACCAAGGAATGGCTAGTTGGACTATGCCAAAAGGTCACGGTACTGGAATAGCAGTGCAGGATCGCATGATAAGGGAATATCATTCCATACCCAAATCACATAAAAATCATGCATATATAACTCAATCAAATCGTCTTGAGTGTTATAACCCTTAATAGTAACCAAAAAATGACCTATATACCCTATCATCCACTAAGGCATGCCCACAAGGGTAGACACACTCAAGGGACATATAATAACAAAGTAGAAAACACCCTGAAGAGTGGAAAATAAATAGATAGAACATATTATGGTTCTATGATTGAATAACGGCAAGGTCGAGTGCCCATAAATAAGTAACATACAGGTGACAACTACATTCGATGACTCATCCTTGACCCAATATGGAATAACATAGATCTAACTGCAGCCCCCACCCTTATATGGTTCACTACCTCTACATCTCACCCCTCCTCCCTATAATTCTCCTCTGGCTCCACCAACGGCTGGCTGTCCACCTCTAGCCAAGGGCACTGTCTGTAGTGGCTGGGGAGGAAACATTTTGGTTTGAGTGGCCTTTAGCCGAGGGAAATCTTTAGAAAAGTGTCCCCTATATCCATAATAAAACAAAACCTCTACAAAACTATCTCTAGTAACCTTAGGGAATTCTCTTGCATAATGACCTTCTCCTCTACATTTGAAACAACCACCCCTGTCTCTGGCCTGAATGCGGGGACCCTCAATATGGCCTTATGAACCTAAAATTGGGCCCCTGACGGGCTAGATTCTTAGTCCTCTATCAGAAGTCTGTAACGAAGCCTGGTATTATAAACTAGTCTGACCTTAACTACAAAAATTGACCTCGTAACCTAGACCCTAAATAACTACCCTAGGGGCGCTGTGTCATCTCGTGCCCCTTAGGGCTTGGCAAGTTAGATCCTCCATGCTGCGGGCATGATTAGTAATATATAGGAAATACCTCTGTAATTCTAACATCCATTTTAACCTGACGTTGCAAGTCTAACCTAACCCATACTCAAAGTGGCGAATCTTCTCCTTCTTGTTAGGCAATAAATCTCCAGCATGTCTAGAAAGCTCAATGAATTGAACTTCATACTTAGGAACTATCATAGTACCCTAGTGTAAGCATGAAAACTTAGACCACAATGCCTCTCGTGTGCTCTTGGGCTCGTATTAGTCCATAAAAGCCTTTTGATACTATCCCGAAGACAGTGGGGATGCATGTTATGGTTGACGATCACTAAACACTCTCTACCAATGACTAGCCTCAAGAACATAGGAAGTAAAGTCATCCCTGTGCATCTCCAATAATTCCTTAGATGCTCCTTAAAGATAGTTATAACCTTGTAGGAATCCTGCCCATGTGCTCCAGAGAACATAGCATGGTTAATCTACAAGAAGTGGTCTAACACCTTCTGCACTTTAAAAGCAGGTATAGTAGTTTCCGATGCTGGTATATATACAGTAACATGCTAAGATGGCATGATCGATTTACGGACTGTGCTACTGGGCCTATAGATATTAGGGAGGTTGTGCACCCTGTGTCTCTACATATGCAGATGGTTGTGGCCTATCCACTTATGTACCATCAAGAATTTGCAATGTCTTTCATAAAAAGTATCTAATTATAGGAAGCGGTGGCTAAGCGAACAGTGGTGGTGGTGCAGGATCTGCTTATAACTATAGAGAGGTATAATGGAAGGAGTAGTAATAAACGGCAGAGCAAATCTCACTACACCCTCATGATCTGCTGGAGGAGGGTCTCAATCTACGAAAGAAGATGAGGTGTGAACCATCTGAGATAGAGTGAACCTAAAGTGAGTTTTTCATAAATAATATGAGTATTAACGTATGAAAAAAATTAAGCGGTGAAGGCTCTCCAAGGTACCCCACAACCTTGTGAAGATTGGATACAAACGTCAATGCACCGATCCGCAGGACTTTATTAGGTACTTGCTATAATGCCAAAGAGACTAATGAATGTATGCCCTAATACCACTCTATCACGACCCGATAACCGAAGAGGCTAGCAATAGAAGGTAGAAATA
>JBDJHY010273966.1:0-10305 GCA_039654485.1 Withania somnifera
ATCTTCTTAGTAATCTCATATGGCCCAATAAATCTAGGTCTAAGATTTCCCCTCCAACCAAATCTCAAGGCACCCTTCATGGGAGAAACCTGTAAAAAATATCATGTTTGCTAAATTAAACTCAAGAGGTTATAGACTACGTATAACTCTATTGTATGATCTATGTCTTCTATAATCTTTCCTAAATAACTGTGACCCTCTCTATAGAATTTCGGACCAAAGCTAAAGCCTTAGGTCGAATCTCAACACTAATGCTACCAACCAATCAATGATCTACAACGTCTACTGTGTAAAGCCTTGAATGGTTATATATGGATACTATAATGGTAGATGTTACTATAGGAGAACTATTTCAAAGCCAAATGCTAATCCCAACTACAACAAGAATAAAAAACACAAGCTTAGAGCATATCCTGGAGTACCTGATTGGTCCCCTTAAACTGCCTGTTTGTCTGTGGATGAAAATTCATACTCAAAGCTAACTTTTTACCAATATCATGCTGCATAGTTCTCTAGAACTGTGAAGTAAACTACATACCCCAATCTGATATGATAGAAACTAGCACCCTAGGTAGATGAAGAATCTCCTTAACATACAAGGCATCAAATTTATCAGCACCCCAAGAATATGAAGTTGGTATAAACTGAGTGATTTTTGTCAATCGATCCACAATGACCCATATACAATCATGAGCCCTAGAAGTACAAGGGAGTCCAAAAAAATTTCATAGTAATACTCTCCCACTTCACTCAGAAATAGGGAGTCTTTACAACACACCACCTCGTTTGCGATGATTGAAATATGCCTGCTAGAAATTCCAAAATCAGGAAAAAAACATGGTAACATCGAACTCAGACTACGCCTCCAATAGTCCTATCTCAAATCTCTGCATATCTTTGTGATGCTCAAATGGTCTGAATAAAATCATCAACCCTGAAAATGGTTTGAATCAAATCATCAACCCTAGGAACACAAATATAATTTCTCATCCATAATACACCATCAGAGTCTAAGGATGCACCACTATAATCAACCCTCTGAACCAACTCTCGAGTATGAACCAAAGATCTATCTTCGTGCTGTCGCTGTCGGATCTAATCAAACAGAGTAGGTCTAGTATTAACATGTTCTACGACTCTACTTGGATATGATATATCCAATGATACCAAAAAATAAGCCAAATACTGAATGTCGCAGGATAATGGCCTCTTTAAAGCTAACATAGAAGCCAAATTATCCACACTAACAAAATTCTGTCTTAAGGCGTCTGCAACCATATTCTCTTTGCCTGGATAATACAAAATATTGATGTCATAGTCCTTCAGGAGCTCAACCTATCTCCTATGTGTATGATTGAGATCACTCTGGCTTAATATATACTACATACTGCTAGGATTGGTAAAAATCTCACAATAAACTCCATAAAGCTAATGTCTTTATAGCCAACTTCAAATCATGGGTGGGGTAGTTTCGCCTATGAACTTTCAACTGACATAAAGCATACACAATAAATCTACCCTGATGTATCAGTACACACCCCAAATCAATATCGGAGGCATCACAATAAATAGTAAATGGATGTCCCTCTACTATAAGTGACGAAACTAGTGTTGAACTAAAAAACTCCTTAAGCCTCAGAAAACTAGACTCAAAATCCTCATACCATAGTAAAGGAACATCCTTGCAGATCAATCTAGTCATAGGTGCTACTATAAATGAAACACCATATACGAATCATCTATAATAACTGGCAATCCAAAAATAATACGAACCTATGAGGGAGTAGTGCATCAAGGCCAATAAAGAATGGTTGAAACCTTCTTTAGATCTTTATGGATACCTTCTGATGGTATATCATGACCCATAAAGGCCATGGAGTATAACCAAAAAGCATACTTTGAGAACATTTCATACAACTACTCAGTCCTCAAAGTCTAGAGAACAACTCTAAAATTATTCCCATGATACTCCCGACTTCGGGAGTAAGCCAAGATGACATCAATAAACACAATTTGCTAGTCCAAACACAAGAAATTCTTGTAGAAACCAACCATTACCTACTCATAAGGACCAAGATTGCACGGCTGTATCAAGCAACTAAGACTGGAAATGCATCACATAACTTGACGTACGAAATCCTCTATAATACCACAACCTCAATCCACCACTAAATGAGCATTGTTGCCTCCAAAAATAGGTATATTCCTGAGATTACAAAGACTAACCACTAGCTAATATAACTGAGGGAACCGAAGAGGTAAGAGTTGAAATACCACTTAAACTAGACATGACCGAGGGATAAAGATAATTATTTTGTAATCAATATCAAACCATGGGAAAAAATATAAAGAATGAGTCATTTACTAAAAAAAACTATCCACTTTAGTTCTCTAGAACGAGCCAATAGAAGTCTCAAATAATGCGGGTCATAAACTAGAGCTACCTGACAAGTCATGATCGGGAAAGCACACAATAAGATAAAAGGAAATATTCCTACAAGAATGAAAAAACCTCAAACATGCAATTCTAATAAATTACTCCCAAGGGAATAACTGCTTGACCTAAACATGAGGACAATCTCAATCTGCAGGAGCCTAAGGAACCTTATCATCCTGTCGAGGTACACCAGTCACATTTAATGTATAACCCCAATACAACAACCTAGTATCTAGGGAGAACAAGGTCGCATACCATGCCCAAAAAAATCACTTAGTACACCTATCAAAATAAGGCCTAACTCTACTATTTCACAACATCTACAGGCTAAAACAGCCAAGAAACTCAAATCCCTTACTAGGATGCACCACAAAAAAGTTCTCTCCTCATAAATAGGAAAAAAAATGACCCTTTGAACAATATCCACTACTCAGGTTAGGACAAGACAATGGCGCTCAAATCTCATCTATGATATAGTAAGACTCGCCTAAGAAAAAAAGAACTCAGCCCCAAAATCACAGGACCACAGCATAACAAGGAATCACAGGCACCCTCTGGGCTAAAGGAAGAGACCCAACCTATCAAGAATTACAATAGAGGTTCCATCTAAGACCATATGAAAGAGGGACACAACATCAAAGAGATAAAAGAAAGGCCTAAACCCAATCTATGACACAACATCAACAAGGGTAAGGTCGCTCAAGCTAGCATAGATAAAGCAAGAAAGAAATTCCATCAGAGTCATGCCCAAGCAAACATAAGACACCTATGGAAGGAATAAATTAAAAATGTGTCATAAATAGAGCTCAAAGGTAGCTCACCCTAAACACCCTACTCAAGTTCATAAACCAAAGGACAGAAAACTACTGGAAGACTTTGGTGACCAGCCTGATGAAGGCATTCATAACTGGGGCACTCCCTGGCCAAAAAGACAAGCCCTATACAAGCCTAAAAAGAACTATGAATACCACCATCCTCCCTAACTAACTACTGAGACTAGGATGCAATCATTGTCGATTGTACGGCGCGGTGCTGCAGACAGTCTCTAGCCCAATGTCCTGATAATAAATCTCATAGAAACCTCAGGTCCTTCTCTGATTGGGACCATAAAATAAACTAGTCTATCCACTAACCTGAAGATGTGCCCCTAACGGGATGACTACTCTAGGTACCTAGGCCTCTAGCAGTTGACTATGAAAGGATCTTAATGGGATGGATAGACTGACCTAACTGGATCTGTTGTGCCACTAAATTGTCTTTATATCATACTATTCACTAATAGATAAACTACAAAAAATCCAAAGAACTCAAAGGAAAAGCCGAACAACCCTTACCTAAACTCTGGCTACTCACCCCAATCTGATGGGATAGAAAATCCCCAGGAAAGGGATAATCCATGGCCTCATGTCCTAATCCTCCACATATAAATCAACCCCCAGGGTTCTCTCTCTTATGGACCGGAGATTGATCATTGCCAACCCTCGTTGTCCAGCATTATTCCTAACAATTAACCCTATAGGTCTTACAGCAAGCCACTTTAAAGACCACTAATTTTTTAAAGATCTGTCATAGGGTATCTCTTGTTGTTACCAAGTGCCCTGTCATTATATAAAGAGGAAAAACAAATCCTCTGAAGAAGTACCACACCATTTCATAACTCATAAATCATGCAGTGTAGGCATATGCCTAGTTATCTTATCGAAAGATACTGCATAATCCCAAATAGTCAAGGACCCCTACTGGAAACCACCAAACTCATCCTCAGCTGATGCTCCTCTTAAGATGCCCACTGGTAACTCTGATGAACTCCAGCACTCTACAAAATAGGCATGACAGTAACTTCTACTAGAGCCCAGGTCACTCCCAAACTCTATGACTGATGATGTTATCTCCTGGAACTTGATTTTGATTCTAATACTCAATAAATATGTGCGGGAATATCACTGGTGCCCACCGAGGGCCTCTTCCTAATCAACTAGAAAGAGTAGAGTAGAATGGGGTAATAACATAACTAATGACCATAAAACTAATATATGGATTCAAGAAGTGAGAGTGTTTCCTAAAGATTACCCTATAGCCGCCAATGATATGATACAGATTCATACCAAACTGTGAGATTTTGCCAAACACTTGCTCCTATAGGAAGAGACACCGGTGAAACTAGAGCTCTCATACTACTCTGTCATGTACCAAAAACCAAGTTGTAATGGAATCTAGATCCCACCTATTGACAAGCCTACCCTGACCCTGAGAAAGTAGTGACAGTCTAGTGACAAGTATTCAAAGAAAAGAAAGAGGCAAAAAGAAAAGAAGAAAGAGGAGAAACAAAATACATAACAAAAATTAAATCCCCCAGAACCTGATGTCGTGGTTGTTAAGAATTTATATATATATTAGTACAAAATACAACCCACAACAGGGAAAAAACTACAAAATAACTATATAGAAACAAACTAGAATAGTTGTGAAGACAAAAGGAAGATTGCCAGCTTGAACACCGGTTGCTCACCGTATCTCCTAAAACAGCACCAAACTAGCTCGCACGATCGTGAATGCTCTGATGACTCATTCTAAAACCTACATCACAAAAAAAATGCAGAAGTTTAGCATGATTACCAAAAAAAAGGTACACAGTAGGCATCATAGGACTATCAGAAAAAAGCAAGGTAAAGAGAGATTATAAGTAAATAGGGTAATAGAGAATAGACAAGGGATAACTGCATTAATAGCTAGTAAGTGTGGTGAAGGATAACCTATCAGTCTATCTACAACATCAGCTAACAAGTACGAAGGGAAGTCAACTATTAGGATATAACACACCGAAATGGGCCCATAAGCAAATCATAACCAAACGCGACACGTACCTAGAGCTCTAAAGTAACCAACACTTGTAAGGACCAATAAGTGAAAGAGGAGCACAGGGATGTAACCGCTGAACATAATAGTAACTAAGGAAAGGAAACTAATAACAATATGGGGAAGTAGCCAAATATCCTATCTAAAAACCAACATATCAAAACATAAGTAACCCAATAGGACTCCCTCTATAATCCCCGAGGAGTGCAACCAAGCGCATAGGGATGCAATGCAAAGGGGTGATTAAAAATAAATAGTGCATGTATTCACCCTCCCTAGTACAAAGACTCTTCAAAGAGAGGACCCACAGAAGCTTCCTTGTATACTTACCGCTCCTAGTCTAATATAATCTTCTCCGGTCTGCAACTTATTCCTAGTAGGAATATCTTAGGCATAGCCATCCGTGGTCAATGTGTCCATGGAGGGATAACCCCACGTACAAAATCCTCTTAAAAACCTAACTAGTGGCATAGTCATTAGGTGAAAAATTCCAAAACTCATGCTCAGCTATCATATCTCAGTGGAAAACTCAAATCCATCCAAATAGGCAAATAAATAATGTAGTAAATTATCCAACTACTACCGTATAGGCAATAGCCAAATCAAAGTGCCAGTGAAAAAATAGATCAGGTAGTGCAAGGGAAATAACTTCATACTATTACTGCAGTCGTGGATACATATAATGTATAAGATATAAGTTTTCAGTTATTACTCTATTAAAATTAAGTTACCTTTTAAAATTAGTAATGCATGCCACAATATATATTTAATCAATAGGCTAAAATGGTCCACGACTGCTAACTGGGGTCTATTGAATGGTTGCCAAGCCCTAGTCACAAGGTACATCCTCTCCTAGCCCAACTACGATCATGATCCATGAGTAATCGCACCAAAGATTCCACAATATCCCATAGGGTGCCCGTCAATAGATAAGTACATACATGTACAGGGGAAATAAGGATCTATCACATCTCAGAACAATACAACTCATTACCAGGCTCGCACCGAGATAGGGTACAATATCATCACACAGGAATGATAACTATTTAGCAAAACAATATCTGACTATCTTAGCCTACCTAGATCGTCTCTAAATCCACAACATAAACCAGGGGATAGCTACTAATCTCTAACCACTAGTATAATTCCCTCCCCAACCTCTACTATGTTACAAAGTCAATGCATAAATAATATGCACCAAAGGTTATAACCCTCCCCCAAAACCTACTATGTTCAATATCGACATCGAACACGTGGGTAGGGTAGCATAGCCCTATGGTAAGTAACTAACATAAAAGCTAGTTGATTAGACCATGGTCTGAAATAATAAACATAACAGGGCTCCAATTAGTAGTCCCACCCCCAAGCTAGCACTTTACCATAGATATAACACACTAATACCCAATCTAAAAAAAGTAGATCGTAGCCTACTTGGAGCTAGAAAACACCTCAAAAGTTTCACAGGAATAAGATGAGAATCACGAACAAGTTGGTCACCACACGAATCTAAAAAACACATAATTCATGAGTCGGGAGGAGTAAACCAAGACCCATATTGCTATATAAATAGTGGGGTCAAAAAACAATCTAAGAACAGGTCTGTAAACCCTATTAGCTCAAAAAATATTTATAATAACACCTAAGGCACATCTCATACATCTATGGGATAAAATAGGGCTCAAACTAACAGTAGAAAACAAAGAAACACACCCGAAAAGTTATGTAATATAGAAAACTTCATTATAATGAGAAAATAAAGAATTACCTAGTAAAAACAATCGTTGAACCACCAGGATATGATTGCAAGGATTATAATCACTAATAAACCTCTTAAAATACTTATTTATGAACTAGAATTGAGAAATCGAGAAGAAATGACATATTTTTGTCTAGAAAATAAAGAAAAAAATTTACATAGTTTGTCAGATGGTCCCACAATCACAGAATAGTGCCACGTGATCGCGACCCGTAACCTCCTTACTACCTGCGATCATGTCCCTCAGACCCGCGTAACATAGTTCCACGTGATCGTGATCCTTGTACTCCTTACTCTACATTATCACGACCCTAAGACCCACGATCACGATGCATAGAGGTCCTGAATTACACGATTGAGGCCAAGGCCGAGTGATCGGGACAATTTTGTGCAAGCCTCAATTTTGACAACCAATATATGAAATCTTTATGCAATTGACATTCCAAACTCAACAAAATTGACAAAAAGGAAATTCAGTATTGTATAAGCTGAGTAAGGCTTGAAATAGCTATTATTAAAGATATTTAAATTGTAAAACTACCAGGGAACCAACCTACGATCTTAGAGAGTCATGAATGAGTTGGGGAATTTATAAAAATGCTCTAATGATAATGAAATCGCAGTAATAACATAAATGACCCCGGTACATTACAACAGGTCTCAGACATAATGAGACGAACTTATACATCCATAAACTTTCCTAGGAAACTTATTAAGTAAGATAAGACTTTAACTCTTTAGAATAAAATTATTATATCAAATCACCACGGGTTACAGAAAACTTTACCATGAACTCACAAGCAGCACGCATAAGAGAATTTCACTTGACATATCATCTTAAAAATCCAATATGTTATTATTCAAAACCTATTTTATTCTTTGACATGCAACAGTTACACAACCAAGGCTTAAACTATCAAACTCAAAGATTTTGAAACCAAAATGACATCAGGACTAAACATAGCAAATATTTCTCAAATAGTGCATATATAGATCAAGAAAATAAGGAATTTTGACCTTGAAATTAGAGTGGATTAGCTAAAATAGTAGAAGTTATGGGGTAGGATAGGGGTTTTAAATTTTTACCTTCAAGGATCAAAAGGCTACTCAGAAGCCCTTCTTGAGATAAAGGACATCTAAGTAAATAAAATCACCTCTTATCCCTATCCCATAGGCCATATGCCAGCTTGATTAGCATTTTCTACCATAGTTTCAAAAAACGAATATTGTTTAGATCAGAAGAATTTTTTTGCAAGAAAAGTAGAATTTAAAATATTTTAATAGGAAACATCGATTTCAACAAAAGTACATGGCATACAGACATACACTCCTATTCTTAGCACAATTATGCATACTGTACACCAAATCATAAGGGATAAATCTAGAATACCCCCAAAAATCTCTCATACTAGGAATCACACATGAAGAACTAGGCTATATAAGCAGTTGATAGATAAATGGTGAGAAAAAGAATGTGAGAGGCTTTTAGCTTCCAAATATACCTTAGATTACCTCTTAGAACCTCTTTAAACTAATCTTAAAGCCAGTTCAAAACAAGAAAAGCTAAGGAACATATTAAATTTGCCACTATCATAATAACGTCTAACACATACCATAGTGATCAACGTACACTTAAACACAAAAAAACATAAAATAGTTTCAAAAACCCAATAAATATAAGTTCAAGTCGAGTATAAATGGAACAAAGGTTATACCCTTAAGATTAAACCAGTCTAAGATACAAAGATCAATCCTTATCATGAAAATAAATAAACAGAAAAACTGGTATAACTATGAGCCTAACACCTCTCTTCCATATAAACAAATACAGACCACACATCAAAAACCATAATTTCACCATATTTATTCTATTATTCACCTAAAAAATAGAGACAAACTCCAACAGATTGAGATTTAAACTACCCCTAGTAACACATAATAATCAAACAGCATACTAATAAGCCAAAATTTCAGCAAATAAACAACCAACAATAAAATAATAAGAATTAAGAAGGTATTTTTCCTTTTTAGGAGTAGCAAGCAGAGACTATGGATTGAGGACCTTTTACCACTATTTCAAACATAAATGTATAATAAAAAAGCACCTCTCTAACTTTTTTCTCCCCAATAGACACAAGGAAAGCTCCTTTAGAGAAATATCGTATAAGTAGGAAAGGCACTTGAATTTTACCTCATCCAATTATAAAATTGCTTCAAACTTAAATGAATATCTAAAATAACATAAAATCTGAACCTAAATCTCTATTTGTTGTCATTTTCGACTGAGAACCCTAAAAATCTTCTCGTTTTATACATCATCCGCTGCTCTCAGCTATACTATCATCTCTTGGTTGACCTCCAAAATAAAAGGGGATATATATATATATATATATATATATATATATAGAAGGAATTAGGGCACAAAAAGAGGGGAAAACATGAGGATTTCTAATTCAAATTCACACAGCCAATCAGAAATCAGCATGGATATACTATTCAGTATAAAATTGAAAGAAAAGTACCAAAATTTGAAAGGAAACTCGTAGTTACAATTTGAAGCTTGCACAAGATTCTATATATTTCTAGCTTATCCTCCAAACATATACAAATTAAGAGACACGGAAAAAAGGAAACCTTGAGGCTACAGTTAGAATTTTGAATCATTTCGAGCATAATTTTGGATGAGAATTCGTTAGTGTTGGGATGGAAGTTGTTCTGTTATTCATTTTCGAAGGGAACCTATGAGGAAAGATATGAGAATGTTTGCAAGAGTTCTTTTAGGGCTCTATTTTGGAATGTGAAGGATCATATATTTGTATATTGTGAAGTATTGTAAATGTTGAATTTTATCAGGAATTGGGCTGGGTCATGTTAATTTGGGCTAAAAAATATTCAAATGGACTGATTCTAGTAAAAAACATAATTTTAAAATTAGCCAAATGAAATAATAATAATTAAATAATAGAGCTTTTAATCCAAATAATTAAAAAATTATCTTTAAAAATAAATTAATTTTAATAAAAAACATTTATTTTGACCTGATTTTAATTGCTTATAAAAATATCTACTTTAATCAAATTTATGTCAATTTTGAAGAAACACCTGTCACGGTCCGAAATTTAGGCATGATGGCACCTACCTTTCCAACCGGACAGGTTAGCCTAACTCACCAATAAAAGTCAAGGAAAATAAATTAAAATGGGGAAAGTAAATACACGAATAAAATATTTAATACGAAAGTCTTTTCAATACCCAA
>JBDJHY010273977.1:0-10304 GCA_039654485.1 Withania somnifera
GACTCTGATTCTTTAGAGGATATAGATGATGAAGCTGTTTTGGTAGGAGGAGACGTAGATTACCCTATTGTGGAGGAAGGTGACTTCTAAAATTCTAACCCGAATGATCTAGAGGGATTACTAGGGAGTTATTTTTGGTGTCATTGTATTGTTATTTATGTAGTGCGGAAAGTGGTTGATTCTAAGTTGGGTTGGGTTAGAATTTTCCTTTGTTTTTTGTTTGTTTTGTTCTATTTGGTAGTAATATGTTAGGGGTTCATTAGTTTTTCTTTCCAGTTTTTTCTAAGGATTGTCCTCTTTATCCAGATCAGTTTAGTTTGTTTTTATTTTTCTTTTATTTTTTCCCTTTAGTCATAGTGTAGGGACGTTTCTCGATGATGGATTGATGATGACCTTCTTGAGGGAAAAACCAGTCTTATAGGAGGAAAATTAGGTGGAACCCTGTAATGGTTGGAATTACTAATTGTACTAGGTATTGTTCCGGATTTTTGGAACTCGAGAACCTTTGAACAAAGTTGAATTTTATCATAATTTGTAGGATCCTTGGATAAAGATGCACCCAATGTAAAACTTAACACAATAGGAAATTGGGATTAATAATCGAAAACCATTCAATTTGTGCATGATTGTAAATTAATTGTTGTGTAACATTAGTCAAACCAATGTGCCATGTAAGGTGAGTTTGTCTTACATGTTCCATGTGTACATTTTAGTCTAAAACTTGCCTTGAATGTTATTGAAGCAAAATTAAAGCATTGATCATATTAGAAGATGATATAGGCATTATTTTCTTTGTTTTATACATTTTAGCCTACTCGTATATTGCATCTCTAGTTATCCCCTTCAAGCCTATTGCCTATTCTTTTGTAGACATAATTTTTCTCTAATATTTTTGTTGAACCCCTAGTATTTTTTGCACCCTGCTTCCTTTAGCACTGTATCACAGACTGTGGTATGAATTGCTAAATCTAAATGAAGGAAAGTTTAGAGGAAAAAAGTAACCGGTGAGAGTAGCATGGTAAGGATTCCCTCTTTGATAGAATGTACTATAACAAGAAAAGAAAGAAAAAGAGAAAGCACTATGAAAAAAAATTGTAATATGAAAATAAATCAAAAATGTGAGAAAAAAAATCTTGATGAGATTAGAAAATTAGTGAGAAATAATTGTAGAGAGGGCAAAAGAAGGATAGAATAAAAAGATAATGGGTGTGAAAATATAGAAAGATGCAAAGTGCTTCAGGAATTTAAAGTCACTATGAAATACTTTACCTACCCAAACCTTATCTAACATTACAACCCATTAAAGTCCTACTTGATTCTGGACGAGCATTCTTAATTAGTTAAGATATACATGATACGCAAGCTTATGGAAGTTGGTACATACCTATGTATTTTGTTCTTCTGAGTGTGATGTGTTCTTGATGCTAGAGTCCTTAAAATATACTCAACTTTGTGAATTGATGTATGTGGACTATTCTTTCTTGTGAGGGCACTACTAGAGAGACGTGGATGGTACATAATTAAAGGGTTGCATTAGTGTTTTAGGTTGGACCATAATTCTGAATAGCATTAAGTTATGTTGTAGTATGTATTCTTAGTTTAGGTGTTCTAACTCATTGCTATTATTGATGTTGGTTTGAGATGGTGCAATTCCAGTTAAATTGTATGGCATGATCTAGTGTAAGATGTTGAATTCAATCATTGACATTAAGTCTTGTTTTGTAACTTTGTATGTGATTATTCAAGGATGAACAAAGCATAAGTGTAAGGTGGTGATCTTAGGAATATTTATATTCCTTAACGCATTAAATTCCTATATTTTTGCTTAGATTTGAGAGAAATCACTTGTTTTGGAGTGTATCATTTATTTCTATTAGCTACTTTCACTAAACCATATGATTAGCCTACTTTAGGGGATATTTGGAGCCTACATGGATGAAAATACAGAGTAAATGGAAGATGGAATGAATGGAGATCATGTGAGGAAGATATGATGAGAAACAAGTTGTCATGAGGTGAATAAAAACCTATCATGAATGCCATCATGTCGTGATACATATCATGATAGGCTACTGTTTATCTAGAAAAATATCATGATTGAGATCACATTAGGATCCGCTATTGATTTCGCCGGAAATCTATCTTCCTTTAAGTTTAGTTTGGGGAAAAAGTGTAATTCCATATGGCGACTATACAACCCTTTTTAGGGAAATTTAAACAGAGATTTTTTTCAGTACTATGGAGAAGAAAACAAGTGGATAAGGCAACAAATCAACCTAGAGTTATATTCTGTTCTCTATTCTTATCATGTTTTGTTGAACAAGACTATTTGTAGGAATATTATGAGTTTTTTTGGCTAAAAGTTGTTGTTACGGGTTTGCGGATGAATACATGAGTTCTGATGTTGGTTTTATATAGAAATGTTTTATTGCTTCTCATATTAATTGTTCTTACGCTACTACTTAAATGTATTTTAATAATTGGCCACCTTTGGAATACATCTAGAACTCAGAAAGTGAACTAATTTTGTAATCTAAAAAGTAGAACTAAGGAGTGAGTTCATATCAAAATTAAGCTATTGTTAGATTATTGAATATGAATTGCAACTAAGACGATATCTTGCACTTAGTTGACTCACTTGGTTTAATATGAATTACATCTATAATGCACCTACACTAAGTTATCACATCACTAAATAGTTTTTCGGAGGATGATCAATCCCTAATTCATATGTTTAACCCCAGAACTAATAATTAAAGATGTATAATTTGTCTATGTGAAATTAGATCACACATGAATGTGAACGATGTCGTGAACTAGAATAGTCTTCTCTGTTATTACACTTCTGATTTTTCTTTCAAAGTATTCTTTAATTTCTCACTGTTAAAGAGTAGAGGAGTTATAAAATCAAATATTTTTTTTTTGTTACATATAGTTGCATTGATATCAGTTATTCGCAAGATTCATTCATTGTAGTAATATCAAGTCATTGTACGATCACGTATAATTACATGTACGTTTGGACGTAACAACATGATCTGTATTTTCATTCTCTATAGGCATTTTTTTGGTACTTGTATATGCATTCTAGGTGTGTGGAGTTTCTATCTCTTCGACCTTGGAGGATTCCACATTGTATCCAACTTCTTTAATCTTGCCTTACTTCCTTGGAGCGGTGCCGTACTTATATCCCTTCTTCAAATTCTCATCATTTGAGGACCTTGTGAGTTTTTGTTGTTGTTCGGGTGCTTTTCATGTTCCATATTTAAGGACGATTCCTTTCCAAGAAGAGGAGGATGATAAGTCCCTGCTAACCACCTTTGCTTGAGTACTGAAGTTCAACTACATGCTTAAAGATATGATACAAATTAAGGACTTAAATTGTATATTAAATCATCCATCCAAGAATCCAAGTGAACAATCTAAAGTATGGAATATAGTATGGATGCTAGGAGATCCTAGACATTGCTAAATGCACCAACTATGCATCATAGACGATGGGATCGCATACCAAGTTTGTGCATCACATAACAGACATGAGGATGAACAATGCTTCTGTCTAAAATATGTTCTACTAGTTCTTTACTCTATCATATGCACATTTGGTGAGTCCCATGTCCAATCTGCAATGGGCAGAACACATTCTGTGGTAGAAATACATCATTTGCAATCCAACACGACTAAAATGTGTTTATTTCCTTTCATTGTAATAATTATATAAATACTAGAAATAGTTTAATTTCAAATCTAAGAATGATGTTGAATTATAATTTGAATACTTTAGCTTTAGTTCATTGGATTAACGTCCAATTTAGTTTAGTTAATTGCGCTTAAAGGTGGTTGTATCCTTTGGGCATACAAATCAATTAGGCGTGGGTGTCTTAAATGATTAATTATAACTTCTTAATTCATTTTCAAGCCTTATAATTATAATTTTTTTGTGGATTCAATTAGGTGAGTTACATTTTGGTCAAAAGAATTCATCTCTTAATTTCTATTAATTGTCGAATTTGCATATCACTTACTGTATTTCAATTTTGCATCCATCTCAATTAGTCAATCCCTAATTGCGGGTGTATTGGTTTGTCCTTGAACTATACATAGGCCTTATTTGAAAGTTTTACTTACCTTTTGCACATTTGAGATACTGAAAGCCTTAAAACTTGTTTAGCTCTAGAATTAGGTGGATTTCCCCATAAGGTTAGATCAATTTTGGAGATAATCATTAGTGGGCGTATCATTTTATTTCATGTGAGTGTTCATTGGCGGGTGATTCCATTGAATGCTTGTAGGTTTATTAATTAGGGTGGATTTCTTGATTTCTTAATTATATGGCCCTTTTCAGTACTATCCATCATAGCCTCGTCGCTTGGAAGCACACCACTTTGGGAACATGTCAAATCATCTTTAAGAACAATACTAAGTGTCAAAGAGAGCAAATAAAGGTGTAGAAGGGAACTTGGATCAGAGAGAAAGGAAGGGAAGGAAGCATTTTATCCAATGGGATGATGCAACTATCCATTCTACGTGTCGCATGTTGGTTTGGTGAGTGACACTGCATATTTTTGGGGTTATGAGCACATTTCACGATGGGATGTGCTATTTTTGCTCCTCATTTTTTTTTTGCAAGGGTCAATTTGGTCCTTGTAATTATAGTACAAAAAATAGGCATTTCATTACATAGTTTTGGGGGTGATTGAATTGTTCCTTGAAGGCTTGTACTTTAGCTTAGTGTAGTATCTTGGACTTTGGGTTCAAGTCCAGTTAGATTAATCCAATTGAGTAATTAAGGGTGTTTTCATTTGATTGCTTGATTAACCATATTTTTGCTCTATTAAATAATTGTTTACCCATTCTTGGATTTAGATTTGTTTTCAATTATTTATAAATTTTTCTTAAATCTATTAGATTGAGTGTAGTGTAAGGGTAAACAAAGCCCTTACATTTTACTATTATAAAGTTCTTCATAGGATTCAAATATCCTTTCTATCATCAATTCTTCATCGATATTGGTTTGTGATTGATCCCTATCCCGGGATGTGTCATCTTTGTATCAGAGCTAGTCTAGGATTTTGTTCTATCGTATTTCAATATAGGTTCAAAAGTTAAAAAACCACAACAACAAAAAAAATTAGAAAATAAAAAATTCTCAAAAGAAATTGGGTGTGTTTGTCAAATGTCATTGATTGAAGTTTGTATTATTGGTAATTGCCACGACCCAAGAATTTGGGTCATGAAGATGTATACAACCCTCCCATAAATCCTAACGCTATAGTCTAGAGCCATACGCAATGGGCTATAGAAATTCACATTAGGCCGACAACAGAAAACACAGGCAGGAATATAAGTAAAAGCCAAAGCAAGAGAAAATGATATGCAACCCATACCCCAAAACCTGGTATCAATGGAAAATGAAGCTACTATACAGAGTACCCAAAAGAAAATATATACAAGAAACTCCTACCAAAGTACAAACTACATAGGGCCTGTTGGGAACAAAATAAAGTAGGCTATCAAAAAGAAAAATGATGATTAGCTCAGATGGCAAAGCTTACTGTAATCTCTGCAAACCGATGTGTCCACCCTGCATAATCACGGGGTCTCCACTGACCCCTGTTGATATCTGCACCTAACAAAAGGTAAAGAATCGCAGCATGAGTACCAAAAAACGTACCCAGTAGGCCTTATTGGTTTACCACACTAAGAATAATGTACAAGTAAATAAGGCTAGGAAGTAAAATAGGCTAATGATAATATAAAGTGGTAAAGCTAGCAGGTACTGTAGAAAAGTAACGGTAATCAGCGTGCTAAATTATCATCACGGCATAAGCACAATTGAATAGAAAAACTAGAGCACGGTTTGTACAAGCATGTATCAACATCCGAAAACAAAAAATCTAAGTAAGTGAAAGTACCTGGGCTCCATCTAAGCCAACACTAAACCAACTGTACTAGTACACCTCGAAAATGGAAAACGAAAGGTAAATAGCTAGTTAAGTACAAAAATAACCACATAAACATACTTGGCTTCCAATACCACCAGCAAGTACAAAAAAATCAAACAAAACCCAACATGACACCCTCTTAAGCTCGGTGGGCACAAACAATAGGAAAGTAGGCATATAGGGGCATTGAAGAGTAACTGAACACTATCACAGGGCACCAAGGCCTCCCTGTCAGGTACCAATAGTGCAAGACTTAGGCCTTTGTGACTAGGAGGATCACATCTTACACTGGAGTGTAGGAAATCAACTAAACTAGTACCAACCTCAGGGTCTGTGCCCAGATATATCATACTCAACCCTATGACTTAGAGGATCATGCCTCACACTCGAGTGCAGAGGATATTAGCTTAATTAGAATAAAACTCAGGGTCAATTCCCTGGAGGACCTAAATTATATACAAGGTATAAGTCTCACGATACTAGTCAATTTGTCCCAAGTAGAGTCATGTCCTTGACCAACCCTAGGTCGACATAATAAGTTTCGATAGAGGATACATGTATCAATCAAAGTCTAAGATCGGCCAAAGGCCACAGCAAAGAAATAAACTAACAACACTCTCCATATAGGAATTCAAACTAGTCAATAAGGTCCATGTCCACACCGTGGTAAGACCATACAAGGAACACATGGCCCATTATCCTCCATGCCCCAACGCAGGCTCTGAAGCAATCGGTAAACTAGAAACAACCCATCTAAGAGATAACAACCAACCTAAAGTACCCAACCCACTTAGCTAGACATAAAAACAAGTACAGTACAAATAACCCAGCTTATGTAAAAGAGCAAGCCTAGCCTACCTAGGTGTCGGTAAAGATCCTAGAAATACAAACCATAAGGCTCGAAGCTCCATAGGTGAAGATCATAGAATAAGCGCTATTGGCCTGTAATAATCAAAATATGATTCTAAGGATAAAAAATAAAGAATAAAACCTATATTACAAACAACGAATATGCTTGGAAAACGAACACAAAAATAGGCATGCGGGCCCCTCAACCTAGAAAAATAAAGTAAATGTACCGGTGGGAGCCATTAGCTTGAGGGACTCGTGATCTAAAATTGAGCTTAAAACGATAATTGAACGAGGGAGAAATCAAGGTTTAAAGTAAGGAAATCAAACTTTTAACATACGTTAAAAGAAGCGAACGAACAAGAATACCCAAAGAAAACTTTCTCCACGAACTCACACTACCTCCCACACAATCCCACCACTTTCCTCAACTCAAAACACTCTAAAACGACACCCAAGGTCTAGACATGGAGGTTTAAACTGAATGAATTGACTTAAAAATAAGGGAAAAAACCCTTTAAATCAGTCGCATGGCCGCTGGTGCGCCTCTTTTGACTGCTGGGATGACCTTGTTGATATAAGCCCTAGGCACAAGGGCTATCACACATGGGAGGCCCAAGGGTTATTGCGGCCTGCAACCTGTAGCAAAAGATAACAAAACTCAAACTCTCCGAGGGGCCTAAAATGAGCATCGCAAGTCCAATTCTAGAAAAATAAAAGTGCATTTTAGGTGCAAAACATATTTCAGACTCAACAAAATTGATAAAATGAAAAACTACGGTTTTTTAAGTGAAAAGGACCTAAACTTAAAAGGATCCAAGGAGCATATTTTAGAAGTTTTCACAAACTAACTTGAAACGAACCTGAACACCCCGGGAAGTGAACAAATGACTCATCTAGCCTAAAATTATCATTATTGAGCTAACAGAATCATCAAAAGTCAATTATGATACTCCAATCACAAAACGATCACCTAGGATCCAAATTCAGCTTTGGCTGGGAAAAATTTCCATAAAATAGCCCAAAAACAAAATGAATACCCTAGACATGAATTTAGGTCCACCTAGACTAAAGTCAGCATTTCAGAGCTATTAAAGATGTCAAAATTTGATTTTGAGTGTGTTTACTACAATTTCACTTCGATTTCCACTATTTCAAAACTAAGACTTCAAAACAAGAAAATTGAGATAACGGCCAAATGAGCTACCAGGGCACCAAACTACCAGTCAGCAGTCGTAAATGATTTGGGAAAGATTACTAAAAGCTATAAACACTGGAAAATAAAAAAGGCAAGTAAATGACCCTCCACTGGAAAAGATGAAAGGCAAGTAAATGACTAAGCGGGTCATTACAAAATCCACCACTATAAAAGGACTTTCGTCCTCGAATTTCAAGAAAAAAGTAGTACCTGAAAGCTCGAATAGATGTTGAAACTTGGCTTGCATATAACGTACTGTCTCCTAGGTAGCCTCCTCAACTGGTTGATGTGCCCAACAAGCCTTCACTACTAGAATCTCCCTGGACCTGAGCTTACTCACATCCATTCCTTGAATGGCCTCATGCTCCTCAACATAAGGCAAACCATGGTAAATATGCACCGACCCTCAGCGAAGTACATGAGATAGGTTCGATATAAATAGTTGAGAATCGAGACATGAATACTGGATAAACTATAGCTAACTTAGAGGCAAGGTAAGTCTCTAGGAAACCTCCCCAACTCCCTGTAAAGTCTCATAAGGCCAAATTAACAGGGGACTAAGCTTTCCCTACCTTTTAAATCTTATAATTCCCTTTATGGGTAAGACTCGACGAAAAATCCAATCACTAACACAAAACTCAAGAGGACAAAGCCTATGATCTGCTTGGATTTCTTCCTACTCTACACTTCCAGCAGCCTATACTAGATAAGTATAACCGAAACTAAATTATCACAAAGCCAATCAAAACTATGGAGTGGGCCCTCACAACCACAAATTAACTAATAGGTGATCTACAATGTCTTCTATATTCACACACAGGCTCACAATAAGCCCTGAAGAACCTAAATAGCCTTTAGGATTGTCCATTAGTCTATGGGTGAAATGTTGTACCCAAATCAACCTCTGTACTCGTCTCTCTATGAATCGACATCCAAAACCGCAAGTTGAACTGTGTACCCAAATCAGATATGATAGATACTAGAACATAACTCATCCAATCTCTCTACATCCCAAGTCGAACGAGTTAGCAGAAAGTGAGCTGACTTGGTAAATCGATCCATGATGACCCAAATTCAATCAAACCCTTAGAATGTATGGTGAGGCCTTTAATGAAATCTATAGTAATCTACTCCCATTTCGACTCAGATATAGGGATCCTCTATATCTTACCGCCTAGTGTTCGGTGCTTAAACTATACTTGTTGATAGTTTAATCACAAAGACACAAAGGATTATATTGACCTCCTCACACCTTGCCACCAGTAATGCTACTTCAAATCGCGGTACATTCTCATAATACCCAGATGAATAGAGTATGTAGAATAATGGGCCTCATGCAACAGGTCTGAATTAGATCACCAACCCTTGGAAAAATAAGGTAGCGATGAACCCAAAATACACCATTAAGTCTACCCAAGCCCAATTGAAATCACCTAATAATACCCTATCCCACAGCTAAACTAGGCGTGGGTCCTAGTATTGGGAATGAAAAATTTTGTCAAATAGGGAAGACTGTGTCATGACCCAACTTCTCGGAGTCATGATGGCACCTACTATCCACCCAGTAGGAGAACCAAACCTTGTAGTCAATGGCTGAAGTGGAGGAATACTACAGTATATGCAGAAAAACAATAAGATGTAATATAGGTTCCCTAAACCCGATGTCAATGTCATAAGAACCACTAATTTACAGAATGACAAAAGTGACAAAATACACTATTCATCTGTCTCCGAATATACAATGGAGAAAAAAAAATATAAAGCAGAAGGACTATAGAAGTAAGTTGCACGCTAAGATCACCCTATAGCGCTGAACAAAAGGTAAGCACATAATCAGCGATCTGAATCACGGACGATGACCTGTACTCGGATCTGCACAATGCAAGCGTATTATGAGTACAAGTCGCCGAAGCAACCTGTACTCAGCAGGCTTCGAGGGCCCACTGAGCACATAACATATATAACAATAGTAAAGAAAAGAGTATCAATAAATAAAATCACAGAAACAATCAGGACAATCCAGAAACTAGCACTCGAGTAACAAATAATACCACAAAGACAGAAAGTGCTAACTAATCACATAATTAGGATCGCCATGTAATAGAACGGAATATACCTAGCATCCTTACAACAATATATGTGAAATATAGATTAATAATTATAAGGAGTAAAAGAAGACAAGGAATTTAATATGGTCGGTATACCAGTAACCTCAAGAGAAAGGGTAAAACAACTGAACAAGATATAAGCAGAAATTCCCATATAGCATGACTTCAGAGTATACAATTCAACAAGATAAGTAACAATAATAA
>JBDJHY010273988.1:0-10304 GCA_039654485.1 Withania somnifera
TAATATAATATATATAATATTAAAATATAGTATATTCAGGTATTGCATAAACTCGTTATAAAATTATTATAACTTTTTAAATATATTAAAATTAATAAATAATATTTATAATAAAATCTACTTTTTGAAATAGTAAAATTTTCAATATAATTAGACTCATTATCTCCGTTTAAAATATTAATATTTTTATAATTTCTTAGAAAATAATAAATGTGGGACTACATTGTTCGAGAAACGGTGTCATAATTATCGGCAATACCTTAGAAGGGTTTAAAAATATATATTTTATTTACTAAAGCAAAACGTAATTATTATATAAAATAAACACTACCTAACTGTTATTAAGTTAAACTAAATAACACGCAACCGAAAGTCCCGATATTCGAACCAAGAGTCTCCCTAGACTAAAGTCCCCGTTCCGAAGCTAACAGAATCTTCAGATTTAAATTTCGAACATGTTCACGAGGAATTACTCTCGAATTTCCCAATCCAAATTTAAAATTCCAAAACAAAAATCGCGGAAATACAAAAATGACCCGGAGGATCATTATACCACTAGGGAGCTATTGCAATGTTGGAACAAAGAAGGGACTTGGAATACCATCCCTCAAGCCATTTGGTGGACTGTTTGGCTGGAAAGAAATGATAGAATTTTTTAAGGCCGTAGGAGAAATTTAAATAGCCTTAAACAAAGATGTCTTATTTTGCTAGTTTTTTGGTGCAACCTGGTTATTGTACAGGAGGTTGATGATATTTTAAATACAATTAGGGATCTGCACAATCTGTAGTTGAGTTCTCTCGCACTGGCTTAGTGCAAGCATCTATAAAATATTTGATTACTTATCAAAGATAATACTTCACAAGCAGATGTCAAGGTCAATATCATCACCAGAAAAAAATTCTAGAACTGAACAATGATCGAAGATCTGGCTGGAACTTTGATTAGACATCAAAACCCTAATGTTCATGGTCGGAAAGTGATAAATTTCATGGGTATGCTCGAAATTCATAGGAAAGCCACAAGAAAAGGAGTCCGAAAAAATATTGTCGAAAGTGGACTCATGCGTCAATGTATGAGAGTCTAAGCTGAGTGAACTCTTCAATTTTGATGCCACACCCGTGTCGGATTCTCCAAACATACACTGCTTTTGCAGAGTCCGAGACGCACCCGTTTACATTTTTGAAGAGTCCGAGCAACATAGATGATAGTGACACATCAAATCTTCTGGTGGCAAATGAGGGTGTGTGAAGAGGTATTTCCGACAATGCTGAATGGGGTCTGGTGGCCTTTGTTAGCCGAAGCCTGTGGTGGTATTAAGTTTCCCAAAAACTGCGAGAATAATTGTTCAATCGCAGACAACTTCAAGGAGGGATAAAACTCGACCTCCCTAAAAAAACAACCCTAATGCTGTGAGGGAGGAAAACTCACTTCAAAAGATAGCAATGGCTCTGATACAACAATATTTTGAGAAGGAGAAAAGTCTTCTAGTATTTATGTATGTCTTTACATCACATGAGAAAAGGTACTTATATAGTGAATCATATAACTAATGAAGGAAAGACAATCAATTACAATAAAAAAGATTATATTCATGCCATCACGTTAGGAAAATAATATCACCGGAAATCATGCTAATTAACACAATCAACAATACGATATGATTTGGTGTTTGGTTAGCGTCATAAAAATGCTGACTCACAATGTTTATAAAACAAGATAAGCATATCTACCTGAAAATTAGAGAGTACTAGCTTATACAATAATGCAATATCAACAGGATCGTACAATCCAAACTGACATGCAATGGTGAACAACAGACATGCAGTTCCGTAACCCTTGCTTATCGGTGGAAGTGATTTATAGAACCTGCAATGAGAAAACCAATTATATTTTGCAGTGAAACATGACATGGAAAACAATAAAGTATAAAGCAGAAAACAATTATAGCAATGACCAGAGGATGGAGCAAAAGATGGCCAAATGGATTAAAAAAATATATCGAAAACAAAAGATAACAAAGAAAAACACCAAAGATTATAGGTACGAGAGGACGACACCCTATAGCTATCAAATAAGTCTTAACTCTCAATCATTAGACAGATATATTCCAAATTTCTCCTTTTTCTGGAAATGACGTAAGCATTAGATTGTAAAGAATGCCTCACTTGAGCACACACCGTCGAAAGATAAATTTCAGAATTTGTACAACTTCACAGCACAAACATGAAATATCTATAGCTAAATGCTTAACAAGAAACAACAACAAAGTAGGTAGAGACCTAAAATGTTGGACCCCATCGCCCAAGAGTTTAACCGATAGTGGAACTACTAGAAGAGGTAGATTCTTTCAGGAGATATACATGGCAGGTCATAGTGAACATATTACGATCTCCACCCTAGAAAAATAAAAATGGTTAACAGTTTCTGGGCAGTTAATAATATGGAGAGCCAAAATACCAATAAAATTGACCTGTCTTTTAAGTAAAAAATGCTCAGTCTTGTCTCATGCAAGTTTTCAAATTCGTCTCTTGCAAGATAATATACAAAGATGTAAGAATAGGACACAACAGATGTCATGCACATGAAATGTTCTTGTCCTCTTTACCTTCTATCTTGGGAAGTATTCCTTTGCCCGTTGGGCTTAAGCAATGCCCTACACCGTCAAAGGGCCTCTTTTTTTTTTTTTTATGACCGTGATATCTGGGCCAGCTTTCGTAAACCTCAACTAAATCCATGAGATACCTGTTGCTCGCCACCTCCCACCAGCATCAGGTACCAGGTAACTCTGTCCATCAAGGCTAGAACAGATGGAAAGTATCACCTAGTGTTTTGTCTCCATTGAAATTTGAACCTGAGACATTAGATCTCAAGTTTATTTAACCCACTTCGTTGACCACTAGCCCATACTCTTGGGTACACCGTCAATAGTGCTATAGCAAGATGGACCAGATGAATGAGAAAAGAACTAACTAAAACATATATATCTCAACCCTAAAATGCATCTCGTGGAAAGTGCGGAAGGAAGATGTAGATGTTTCAGCAGAAGATGAGTCTCATGTCATATTCGGAAATACAGATGACCAAGCACCATTTGCTGATGAAGATGAAGATAATTAGCCTATCAAGCACTTGCATTTTTTTTCCTTTTTTTTATTGTTGATATAGGATTAATAATTTACATTTCATCATACAAAATTTTTACCCAGTTTTCTTTTTGAAACTCATAAGGTTTTATATTCCTCAGCATTAAGGGCTATGCTGGCCACCTCCAGAAAAAATATTACAAAAAACAAGAAAAGTTAGAGATAGTTACAAAGCTCCTATGAAATCCACTAGTTGGATCGCTTCATCTACATCTTGTTCTTTACACCAAAAACCCAAGTAATAACTTCCTATTTAATCTTATCTATTGGACATTCTTTCCCTTTAAAATTCTCTGGCTTCTTTCTTTCCATCTGGTCCACCATATACATGATGGGACTGATCTACACCATCTTTTCTGACTCTTGCTGCCTCCCCTTCTAATCCAGCAGCTTAGGAGATCTGTTGAGTGCTTTGGCATGGTCCAATTAATGTTGGCTACGCTAGTAAAGAGGGCCCAAATCTGAGTTGTCACTTTACAATGAAGGAATAGGTGTTTGTTAACCTCTGGGGCTTGTTTACACAAACAACACCTTGATGCAATGTTGCTGCCCCTCTTTTGTAAAGTCTCATGAGTCAGGCATGTTTTTCAGACTACTAACCAAGTGAAACAATTCACCGTTGTTGGAGCCACATTCTCCCAAACTGTTTTTCATGGGCTTAAGGTTCTTCCTGCACTTCCCCTCAGTCCCCATTTATATAATCTGTTTACAGAAATTTCCCATCCTTTTGGTGTCCCCAAATTAATCTGTCTGGCTCCAGATTGATACCTGGGAACCCACCAATCAATTTTAAGAGCTCCACCACCTCAACGATTTGCCAGTCATTAAAGAAGTCTTCCGAAAACTAGGTTCCACCCTTGTGTAGACCACATATCTTCTATTCAATAGTCAAGACTAGAGCATATAGAGAAGAGTATGGGGAACAAGTTCTTTGGGATCCCTTGTTCACACCATTTGTCAGTCTAGAACTTTGCCTTGTCTCCCCTCCCCACAGAAATTTTGTGTTGCCTTTCAGCTCTGTCCATTGATTTCTGATAGTCCTCCACACCACAACTCCATATGTGTTGGTCACTTCATTAGTGCATCAATGGTCTTCTTGCCCATATTTGTGCCGGATTATTCTTTCCATAGATCTTTCCTCATAAACATATCTCCATAGCCATTTGGATAGCAAACTTTTGTTCTGCAACTTTAGATTCCTGACTCCCAGACCCCATTCTTTTTGCTTTGTTGAACTGCCACCCATTTCACCAAGTTAACCCTTCTCAATTTTGTCTCCTTGCCACAAAAGTTCGTTCTCAAAGTATCCACTGCCTTGATCACCTTTTCCAAGATTGGGAATAAGGGCATCACATATGTTGGCATAGAATCCAGCACTTAGTTGACCAGAGTTATTCTTTTTCCCAGAGACAAGTATTGGAATTTCCAAATTGCCAATATTTTCTCAAACTTTTCTATTATGCCGTCCCATATCTCCATTGCTTTTTGTTTGGATTCCAGTGGCATGCCAAGTTATACTGTTGGCAACTTATCCACCTTGCATTTCAAAATGTTTGCAAGGGTTTCAATCTATATAACTTCCTTAATTGGAAAAATACTACTTTTCCTTAAGTTGACTTTAAGGCCTGAGCATGCTTCAAAAACAACCAGAATTACCCTTAAATGACAAATCTGCTCCCGTTCTGCTTCACAAAAACTATTGTATCATCAGCATACAATAGTTGAGTCGGTTCCATGGTCTCCTCTGCCTGATCTTGATACAAAAATCCTTTATCTAGTTGTTATTGGAAGCAATTCTCATTAGACTATCCAAACCTCCCATAGCTATTATGAATAGGAAAGAGGATAGAGGATCCCCTTGTCTTAGCCCTCTTTCTGCTGGGAAAAAGCCTACTGGTTCTCCGTTAACAAGAATAGAGAACCAACTGGTTTTAATACAGAAAGAAATCCATCTTAGCCACCTCCACCCAAATCCTATCTGCCTGAGAGTGTTCATAAGAAAATCCCAATTTAAATGATCATAGGCCTTTTCAATGTCTAGCTTACACATCACCCCAGGTGCTTCTCCTCTCCTCTAATTCTAGTGTCAATGCATTTACTTGCTATTCGAGCAACATCCATGATCTGCCTCCCCTTGATGAAGGCCATTTGGTGTTTGTTTATTAAGTTACTGATCACCTTTTTAGACTTTCTGCTAGAACCTTGGAAAAGATTTTTTAAACTCCAGTAATCAGACTTATAGGTATAAAATCCATCAGCTCATAGCACCTACCTTCTTAGGGATTAAAGCTACAAAGGTAGCATTAAAGCTCTTCTCGAACACTTACTGGGAATGGAAATTATGAGAAGTCTGCATCAAATCCTCCTTCACCAATTCCCAAAAAGCTTGAAAAAAAACCATGATATGTCCATCGAGACCAGGTGCGTTGTCAGTAGCACATAATTTGATTCCTTCCCAGACCTCCTCCTCTTCAAAACCCCTTGATAGCCATTCCTGTTCCTCCCTGTAATTGTTTGGACACCCATGATACTCAAAGATGGCCTTTAACTTTTAGGTTCTCTATAAAAGATTTTGGTAGAAATCCAAAATAGAGCTTTAAAGTGCCAAGGGATCAAATGTCACTACTTCATTAATCTTCAAGGAGTCAATAGTGTAGATCCTTCTATGAGCTGTAGCCAATCTGTGGAATAACATAGTGTTCTTATCCCCACTCTTTATCCATTGGATCCTGGATCTTTGTTTCGAGTAGGATTCTTCATTCTTTGCCACTTCCCCATAGATTAGCCCTCATTAACTGTTCATCATCTGTTAAAGGTCTGAGTTCCTGAATGGTCTCCAAACTCCTATTTGCTCCATGATCTGATTTTTTCTATCCCTCCAATTACTCCTGCTATCCTTGCTCCACTCCTTGAGTCTCTTTTTGAGAAGACTCATCTTGGTAGCCAGCTTATAATCTAGTCTGCCTGCAACATTAAAGGATCTCCACCAATCTTGTACCTTGTCTCTGAAACCATCCACATTAAACCACCACCTTTCAAATTTAAAGTATGACTTCCTGAAGGCTTCATCCCCACAAGTCAGCACTATGGGGTTGTCATCGGGCCCCAAACTTGGTATAGTGCGCTGTCTAATTTGAGCAAACAACTCAACTAACGGAATGAGTAAAGGAACCTATCTATTCTGTTTGCCCCTCCTCTCCAAGTATATGTTCCCCTAAATAAAAGGGGACCTATCAACTCCAATGCGTTTATGCACATGGGGATATCTGACAAAGCTCCAGTTTGTCTGTTGCAATTTGTCTTCTCTGATGGAAATCTAGTAATGCTAAAATCTCTGCAAACTACCCATGGCCCTTCAAAGAAACTCCTCATAGTACCCAACTCCTCCCATAATTCCTTTATTTCATTTCTATCACAAGATGCATAAACTGTAGTGAGGAACCAGGTGAAGTCCTGGTTTATGCCAATCAGTTTGCAAGTGATGCACTGGTCGTCATATTCAACAGATTCTCCCTTCCATGATCTTTTATCCCACATCACCATTATCCACACAACCAACTTACGTAGAAAAGATTCCGTATTCTATGCCAATAGATTCGTGCCCCACCCCCTTACTCCTATGGCTTCTAACCATATACCCCCATCCATTTACTCTCCCCCCCCCCAAATAGTTGTATGTAATCCCCCACTTCCCCTTTTTATCTTAGTTTCCATTAACACAAAAATGTCAGCCCCCTCTTGTTGAACTCTACTTCTCACCAAATCTAAGCCCCCTTACATTCCATGAAAATATTCTCATCTTAATGTTAACTGGAGGGGTGTATTCCTCCCTCTACTTCTTGATTCACTTCGTGGTTCCTTGTCTTTAAATTTGAAACAAGAGATAAGGTTTCTCAACTCCTTAGGGACAACTTGCTTGTCAAGATTTTCAACTGTGACCCTAGTCGAGCTTCCCCCTCTCACCCTCTTTTTATTAATTTTTTAAAATAAAGTTAAGGCCTCATTTTGTACACCCTTCAAATGAGAGTCTCAGCATATTGTTCTTTACCCATAGGTTAGCTTTCCCCTCTGCTTCCTTGCTACATGCAGAAGCATCAGACTGTATGGGAGTTCGGTCTCCTAATAACATGATTTGTTTCAAATTCGGTTGTCCCTCCGAATGAATCTCATCTATGATCATGTAATCTTGGTCTGCATTCGCGACCTCTACCTGCAGCGAGATTGCCTCCCCCTCAATGATCAACTGTGTCTCCATTTTCTCCCTCACAGCTTCATCCATTAGCATATGCTCCTAGGCCTCATCCCATTTATTTAACTGTTATAAAAGGTTCAGGACCTTTATTTGCCTTGCTTAAATGTTGGGCCGACTGCTGGCCCAAATTAAAAGGCCCGACCTTTGGAATTAGTGGATGAAAAGATTCTGTATATGTTGGGTCAATTGGCACGTGCCCACCCATGTGACTATTGTCACCTTTATATCCCCTGGGTCCTCTGCAGAACTTTTCCATCTGAATTTCAGACTTTTTTCAGCTCTATTTTTTGAAACTTCTGACGTACCTATGTCTGGAAAGACGCCCCCTACTCTCTCTCTCCTTGCATACACTCTTCCGACATGCGTCTCCTCTGATATGTCACTGGAGCTTCCACTCAAAGGTGTAGAGAGAAAATGGTATTCTCATCAGCTACTTCGAGTAATGCCGAAATTTTGGCCGCCTGCCCTCTCACTCAAATTCTGGCCCATCGGGGATGGTTTTTCAACTCAGTTTCTTCTTTTGTCTTGATCCATCCCCCGCACCTCTCCTATCTTCCTCATTATTGATCGAGACCATAAATGGAGCGGTAGCCCTAGAATACGAATCCCGAACCATTTGAATTCATGAGACTTTGGGGAAGCCCCTGCTCTAGGTGTCCACCACTGGAGATTTAATTGGTCCACTTTCCTTCGCCATTCTCCCGTCAATACATGTTCTGCTGCTTTTCTTGTATGGAACTCGAACAAAAACAGAAACCCATTCACATCATATGCCTGAGTTCCTGGCACTCCTTTCCAGGTCTGTTGGGCCCAGCTTCTAACTTCGTATCTGGTGGATGCATCTTCTTTGCCGGAAAAATATCAATGAGACATCTCCCCAGAAGATCTCCATCCTCCAAGTGGGTTTGCACATTCAGCACTCCACTGACCTCCCGTTCTCTGTCAACCTCTGTTTCCTTATATGTCCATTTGCTTTTATGTTATATTTCTGAATAGCTCCTTTTCCCCTTGTCTGCAGTTGTAATTGTCTCCCTTATGCATTTAATATTTCTTGGTGTTGTTGTACTCCTGTTAATGAAGGTTTCTCTTCTCTTTGCTAACTTCTCCCAACATTCATCAAATGAGTTTTCTGGCAAAATAATGACTGCTCCGTCACATCCGTTAACTGAAAGCAATGATAGGAATCTCCCACATTGATTATATATCAAAGACAGAAAAGTAGAAGAGTAATAATCTCTGACTCTCCAGGGCTGGGATGTCCTCCCTCTAATCCCTGATGCCTCAATAAGTCTCTTATAGATCCACCCCAATGCTCCCTTGCTTAGCACCATTCTTCTCATGTAATGTCTAGCACTCTCCGCCCAGTCAAACCATATTTCAGCTTTAGATAGATTTTGATTATGTAATATTGTAAGATTTCCCCCTTGATCGAAAATAAATTCTGTTGTCCATCCTAGAGAGAAACCAAAAAAGAAAACGGAAAGAGCAAAGAAAAGCTTAGGATGATTTCCGATTACACCAAAAAGGAGCTCCAGAGCCCAGAAAGAACTTCAGAGAAATTGCCTGGGAAAAGTGCCTGAGAGCATTCCAAATCTTTTTGGCCTATTGGACTGGACTTCTTAAAAAAAATTTACACAGCTCCGGCTTCATCCCATGATAATGTCAAATGACTTGAACATAGACAAATTTACATCAACTGGAATGAAAATTTTTGAATCCCAACATATCACTGACACACTTGAATTTAGGAAGTTGACCCATTATTAACTTTCTTCTCAAGATTCGAATCTTAGGTTTACACATGAAGAGTTTCAAATAATATATAAGGCATGATTCAAGCACGGTGAGTAGAAGATCCACATTTAATAAGTTTGAAACTTAGATTTCAGATTAAATGCATGCTAACCATATGTCTGTATATTCTAAATCTCCAAATTGGGTGTGATAACCGTATGCCGATGAACTGAGGCACCCTATTTCATCGGTTATCTTTGGAAGAAAATGCAATAATAAGAAGAAAAAAACCTCCCCAAGTATAGGGAATAGGAGTTGTTAAATAGTTTGTGCAAATCGTTAGATTTTATTTTTTTAAGTGAGACGGTATTATAGGATGAGCCGCTGAGGTGTTAGCATACACTAGTTCATGATTCATCTTAAAACGAAATTTTAAGGCATTACTTTGAGGTACTTAATGGATGAAATAGAGTGCAAGGACTAATTTTCTAGTTCCTTTCGTGTACTCCTTTGTATTGTAATCCATCCTCCTTTTCTTTTGGTGTAGAGATAATTGTCGTGCCACGCAATTCACGGTAGACTTGGTTTTTACATTGTAATATCATTCTCTTTTATATCAAATGTACTGGTTGATCCTCACGGCATAACACAATGGTAGCAAATCCCAAGGCATTATATTCATGTAAAGGCTTTTTTTCACAGTTATTGATATACCTTAATTGTGTTGTTTCCCATTGACTAAGGATGTTGGTGACAAACATAATGTCAGGATGTGAGTTATCATGTATTGACCCTAATATGGAGTGAGATTGGATGAAAAGTGATGAGGCCCATGTACACTTATGGTAAGTTTAGATAATCTCAATATGATTAAGCAAGATACAATGGCCAAGCTAGTTTAAGAATCCATGAATGTGACAACGACAAGCTTCCGTGCAATGACTTTTTGAGCGAGAAGTTCGAATGAAGATGACGTCAGCCACCGTACAACTAAATGCTAGTGCCTAGACAAGTCATTGTGATGAATGATGCAGCTGGTAATGGAAGGGAATTCTGAGAAAAAATGGAATATGCAGCACAACTTACACGAGCTCGAACAAATTTACCAAGGAAAAATTCCAGAGAGCTCAAAAGACTCCATAACATCACAAAGTTGCCATGAAGCCAGAGAAAT